>SWLB01000116.1:0-50000 GCA_011114355.1 Carex littledalei | reverse complement strand
AAGACAATTTCATTTAAAAAAAAATTATTAAGGTTAGTTCGATTAGATTCAATTGGAATGAAAATAGATTAATTTAATGAAGATAATCTTACGAAGCGTTGTTTGTGAACAAGCATGTTCACAGAACCCGTTGTGGCCCCTGACCCTTCAGCATTGGCCCTATTTAAAGCATTCCGCTGGCTCCGACGGGCAAAAGCATCACTACACCAATGATCGACGAGTCCGGGCCAGAACTCCGGCTTGATCCAGGAGTCATGGGGTCGAGGAGCAGCCCCACGCTCCTTCCACTCGAGCAATTCTTCTCCATAGGACTTGGTTGCTGCCTCCCTGGCCTTGTTAAGCATATCCTGTAGGCGTTTGTCAGCTATTCTGCGGAATACATCCCATGCAATACTGTCAGCTACCTCCGGTGAAAACTGGTAGTGCTTCTGCAATGCATAACTCGGTTTGTTAGCTTAAAAAAAGGAAACAAGTAATTATTAGAGCTTTTGTTTCAGAAAATTTTACTTACCAAAAAGTCTGCTTGGATAACTTTCTTGTTATCATCAGGGAAATCCGTGTATCTGGTGTACGGTCCAGAATATGCTGTGCGTACTAACTGCGAAATAATTTTTGCAACCTGCTTCGTCAGTTCTGGGTGCCCTGCATCAAAAGTCATGCAAATAGAAATAATTATTACAATCACTACAATTAATACATAATTACAACATACACAAAAAATGAAGGTTACTTGTAACCCCCTAACCGAAGCACTGGTCGCACACTCGGATCTGCAGGCGGTGAAATATATGCATTTGCACCGCGAACATTCCTCTGACTCGACTCCTCCTCGTCGCCCGCCGGTGCCTTTCCTTTGTCCTTTCTTCTCAGTGCCATATCAAATATCTTAACAAAGTAATCAACCTGTGTACGAAGGCAATATGTTTAAAAGTATCTCATTCAATTTTGCAAGTACTAATTTTTTAAATGCAATGCTAACAACAGTAAAATTGTCAATCTTAAAAATTAATTGTTTACCACATCAACGAAATTGAAATTACGGGAATGAGACAGAAAGCAAAACAGAGATAAACTTATTCTAAAATTGATATGAGATAAATCTATCAAATTATTGTTACAAAAAATAAATTTAAATTTTACAATTGCTGAAATAAATATGCTCCAGTTATGTACAACATCCAAGCCTAAACCCAATGAATATTATACAAGAGAACAAGTTTAATATAGTTGAGCTATTCACCATCATCTAATTATCTTATAAGACCTTGGAGCTCGTTATAAGAGCGAACTTTAGGCTTAATTCTGAAATTGAATGGCAGTTAACCCGTAAGGTGCTTGGAAAATTAGGTTGACAGGGATGCTTAATTGAAGAATTCGGGTGAAAACTTAGCTCAATATGAACTTTGCATTTGCAAGTTGCAATTCGACTATATATCATGTTTCTAGCCATAATGAAATTGAAAACTATGTTTACTAGGAACACTACAACTTATCAGCAACTCAAAACACAATTTGTTTGCAAAGAAACAGAAGGAAAATTAGCCAACAATTTCAATATCATCTAGTTATATTTATAGAAACTAAAGCAACAATGCCCACTAATATGAGGCACATGCATGATAAATCTCTGAACTCACCCACACTTGAGTATTACTGACAAGGATTTACATATTCAATTGTGCATCTTTCTTCTTTTTCCTCGTAATTCAAATTCAGGTACAAGGCAAAGAAGAAGAAGCAATATGTTTTACAAGAAGAAGAAGCAAAACTGGGCAAGTGAGTTTTCACTTGCCAATAGAAAAATGCATGTAATCCAGCCCCCACAAGTGGACTTGTTAAGTGAGTTTTCACTTGCCAATACAACTATGGCTCAAAGTTCTTTGAAGGAAATGGAGTTACAGGCAACTCCAACAGCACCTATTACCCCAGGAACCTTACTTGAGAAGGTTGAAAAGGTAGGTACAGTTTGTGTTTCATTTTTTCCTATAATTTTTACAAGTTCCTGTATAGTATGCTACCAGGTAGTACAAAATTCATGCAGGGTCTTTTTTAATTTTTGGCATCACAAAGTACTACAGATATATACTGGTAAATTTAATTGGATAAAATTTTGGCTTGATGAATATTGCTCCTTATTTAAGGCGGTCAAGCAGGTTGCGCACTCGACTCACCTCTCCTTGAGGTTAAGCATTTCATCCGTATGATATGTACTAATTAAATCATTCTTTTTATTTAAGACTCCAACAAATGGAAGCAGGACTGGGATTAGTAATTTCTCTTTTTCTTTCAATTGTAATAACGAAAGTTGTAACCCTAACCAAGTTGTAACCCCAACAAATGGAAGCAGGACTTGTAACCCTAAGCCGAAATTGAAATGACATTCCCATAACCAAGTTGAAATTGAAATTATTCCCATAACCAAGTTGAAATTGAAATTGTTCAAGATCAGATCAGATCATCTCTACAACTATTCCCATAACCAAGTTGAAATTGAAATTGTTCAAGATCAGATCAGATCATCTCTACAACTATTCCCATAACCAAGTTGAAATTGAAATGACATTCCCAACCAATGCCTTCCGGGAAAATCAACAACCCGGCAAGGACATAAGCAAATCGCAACAACCAATTCATAACAAGTTTTGATTTAGATAATAACCTGAGAAAGCTTGAACACACAACGAAGAACTCGGAACAGTGGCCGGTTTCAAGGATGCACCGAATTTTCGCAAAATCAGCAACCGTCCCAAATCAGCAACCGTGCCTCGCCTCACAAATCAGCACCAAATTAGCAACAATGCACCGAATGTTCGCAAAATCACAGCAAGCTCACACTATTGATAAGAGGAGATGAATAACGAAAACAAAATAAAAAACAAACACAAAAAAAACAAACCCTAAATTCAATTCAGTTCGAGTACCTATCGCAGAGCAGCGGAGTCGTGGAGGTGCTAACGCGAGGAAGGTGGCGGAGGCGACGGTCTGGCACAGCCGGCGGTCGGGCACACGTGGCGGTCGGGCGTTTTTGCGTTTCTGCCGAGAGCGAGAGACAGAGAGAAGAGGGAAGAGGGCGGGTCAGAGAACAGAGAAGAGAGAAGAGAGAAGAGAGAAGAGGTGGCGACGAGCGGTGGCGACTTGCCATTTGAACAGCTGGCGAATTTGGCGAGAGAGAGAGAAAATGGAGGGTTAGGCTAGGGTTTGGCGCGAGAGATCGACAGAAAAAATGCCGGGCGCGCGTTAAATTTTTTCGGAAAATTACTTTCTGCGACCGGCGAAAACACCGGTCGCTGATGACGGTCGCAGAAAATCCTGGTCGCCGGAGATGGTAATTTTTTTTTTTTTTTTTCAAAAAATGAGTTTCAGCGGCCGGCGAAGTCCCCGGTCGCATATGCCGGTCGCTGAAACAACATTATGTTGTAGTGAAAAGGTTGTTCTCGATTGGACCCGTGAAGAAGATTTATAAATTTATTGGCATCCAGGCTCGGTCGGATCGCTGGCACCGTCCTCCGCCTCGACGCTCCCTTAAACAACATTAACGACGCAGAACTGCCGCATTACCTCCGCTTGCTCCACCCCCGCTTCTCGCTCGACCCCAACATGAATCTGTCTCGCTCCGCCTTAATCGTCCCCTTGCTTGACCTTGATCTTTTCCTTCTCAGAGGTACTATTGAAGGTGAAAATAAATTAAGATGAGGGGTATGAATTGAGGTTATGGCTTTGATTGGGAATGTGAGAGAGAGAGAAAGAGAGACTTTATTATTGATTTTTATTGGGTTTTACAGTTGGGAAAATTTGTTATAGTTGTAGTTGGTCTTTGGAGAAAGGAAGACCGGGGAAAGAAATAATTACTAAAATTTTAATATAAGAAAAAATTTCAATTTTGACCAACAACAATGAAAAAAATTAAATGAGAGCTAGTCCTTCTCACTCAGCACGCAAGTCATTAATTTCTGAGACTCACATAACTTCTCACTCACAACACAAATCAGATGGTACCGGTTGTTACTTTTGTGGTAGAGTTTGACACAAGAAGATTTATTGTCAGAACTATCATGTTTGGGGTGCTGAGAAAGGTATATCTCTTGTCTTGGTGTGTCCGGAAGTTAGTTTATATTTTGTATCTAGATATACTTGATGGATAGATTTAGGTGCAACTACTCACGTAAGCATATCTTTGCAGGACTATCTAAATTGTCGGAAGCCAAGTGATGATGAAAGATTCATCTTTGTGGGTGACGGTAATAAAGTAGAGATAGAGGCTATTGGGACTTGTAAATTATTGTTGAAGACCAGATTTTATTTGAATTTGAATGAAACATTTATTGTATCGTCTTTTAGACTTACCTTAATTTCTAGTTTTGCATTAGATAAATGGACTTGTACTTTAGGAATGGAAATTTCAATTTGTTTCATGATCCAAAACAATTTGGTCCTTATTTTCTTTCAATTTATGACAATCTATTTTCTTTGGATGTCAATAGTTCTTATATTGATGCTTTGCATACAAACATAAGAAGTCTTAAAAGAAAATTAACTAATGAAAATTCAACCAGATTATGGTACAAGAGATTAGGTCACATTTCTAAATAAATAATTGAATGTCTTGTGTCTAATAAAATTCTTGAATCCTTAAACTTTTCAGATCTTAATAGTTGTGTGAATTGCATAAAAGGAAAACAAACCAATTTCAGATAATATGAAGCCAAAAGGTGTTCAAAAGTCTTGGAATTGATACAGACTGATATCTGTGGTCCATTTACAACAGCCACTATAAATGGACAACGATATTTTATTACTTTCATAGACAACTATTATAGATACGTCTACATATATTTAATGCTCAAGACTTAGACATTTTCAAAAGTTTCAAAGCGGAAGTTGAGTTACAAATTGACAAATGCATTAAGGTTATCAGATCTGATCGTTGTGGTAAATACTATGGCAAATATGATGGATCAGGTGAACAATGTTGAGGGTCTTTTGCAAAATTCATAGATGAATGCAGTATTGTGCCACAATGAACATTGCCGGGTTCCACCTGATTGGAGAGGTATGATTATAACACTTTGCTTGATCATGTGTGTGACATGATCCATAAACTGCGTGTGATTGATTGCATGTTTACAGTAAGATCGTCTCTAGACCGCGAGTGAAATTTTTGAAATGTACCTGCTAGCATAGAGCATTACCTAACATTATGACTCTTAGTTTTATATATGTATGTGTATATAAATTTTGATTTTAAAATTTATATATGTATGCATATAGGATTTTAAATCTGTATGTATAATTTTTTTAATGGCTAGCAAACATGGTACATGTATAGAAACAATTTTTTGAAAACGAAATATACAAATAATACACGGTTCTTTATAAGTATACATGGTTTTAGCAGGAACTGTGTTTGTTTAGTTTCACTATGCACGATTTTTATTTTTGAACTGTGTATGATTAGTAGTTAGGTTCTTACTTTTTTGGTACCTCTTCAATTTTTGCTCTATCTTTAATTCTCAACACCTCCATGTCTAATCAAATAACCCTAACTCTTTTTACTCGAACTCTTTAATTCTCCTCTTTATACTAAATCTCATCCCTCTTCAATTCTCTCTCTTAGGGTTTTATAGCCGTTGTCTCGCCCTTTTTCTCTATCAAATCCGCACACCTCTATCTTTCACCCGCTGCACTCTTTATAGATATCGCAATAGAGCGGGCTACAATCTCAAGTGGTAGACACTGTGACTTCATCAGCATCTTAGGGCTGCTCATGACCAAGGAGATGGTGCGTACGTGCACACTATCTAAGATGTGGCACAACCTGTGGATCTCTTGACCCTTCCTCAACATAATTATAGGGATTATGAAACCTAATTTGCTTGCATGGAGTGGATGAAAACTATACTCTAGAAGATTACAATTGTTGATATTTTGGAGTTACATTTCAACTGCAATCTACGCGTGGTATGCACCTCATATTCTCAAGATTTTAATATTTTTGGTAATTCGATTTGCGTTAGATCTTAGGTACCAAATTAAAATAACAAAATTATTCAAAGCCTGTCTTGATTTGCTTATTTGTGTTTATATTATTTCAAATTAGGAACTGTCAATAACAGTTTTGCCACTACAACAACCAATATTTCAAAACTTGAAGGATCGCACTATTTTCATTTGTTCGTATTTCTTTTTTAAAAATGAGAACTTGGATTCTAAAAATTTCGCCAAACTTGAAGAAACTTACAATACTACAAAATGAAACATGTGTAAGTTTTTCTTTTTTTTTCAAATATTTACCTTTATCAACCTAGTATTTTTTTTCCAAAGATATCATTAGTTATTAATTGGTCATATTGGTTTCAGTTTTGTTATTGTCATGAAGAATGAGACAAAAATATAACTGAGTGCAAAAAAGTACTCTCGGATGCTTTTCTCAAGACCACTTCACTCTCCAAGATTGCAGCATCTCCAAGAAGAACGCTCTAGATGGTTTAGATCAAGTTCTGGAGGTACAATCCCATGGTACAACAATTGGTACTGTATTTGATACTTTGTACTGAGGAATTGCAAAACTTTAGGATAATTCGTTTGTTCATGTTGAGCAAAGAAGGTACAACTGATTACACTATCCATAATGGAGACGAGAGTTATAATGATGATAAACTCTCAATATACATTGATACAAAATTATTTCTATGGTCGCGTTTTCTCACTACTAGAATTCTCCGTAACTGCAAGGGGAGCACTTGCTATTTGCAAGTATAGGAAGGGTCCATGCAAAAGAAATTAGTTTTTTTATTAAATTAATATAGCTGCAATGGTAGGTGCTTGCAAATAATCACGCTTGCAAATATTCTAAAGATTCTAACTATTTGCATGGCCTACCGTTGCAAATGTTTTTGGTCCTAACTATTTGCATGGCCTACCGTTGCAAATGTTTTTATGATTCTGTTTAAATTATTTTATTCTAAAACTCCTAACTATTTGCATGGGCTACTGATGAGAGTCAAAATGATGATGAATTACGTAGAGTTTTGGCTTAGGTTTTGCATATTATCTCACACTTATGTTTAATTAATTAGAGAAAAAGGCTACTGTCACCCTTCTTTATGTTTTATTGTAGGAAACATGTTTTGGGACTATTTCACATCAAATGGAGCAAGAATCAGGTCAATTGGATAAGCGACGCTCATCGACTAAGTCTCTGTTACGGCCCGTATTGACTGATACGGACCTAGCCGGATACGGACCAGGAGATAGCGCGATACGCATTAAACCCCTTAGCGACATGGTCTCAATACGGACCGTACCAGCCAGTACGGTCCGTAACCAAGGCGCCATTTAGGGAATAACTGCTCCAGCTGTATCCAGATTAGGTTTCTTGGCCTCCACTCATCTCCAGACGTCCTCTCACTCCTATATAAGCACCCTGGACAGAAGAAGAAGACATCTTTGTAATTTTGGTTAGATTTAATTAAGTGAGAAAGAGAGGAGTGATTGTAACCATGCCGTTCCGCGGCTAAGTTCTTTTCTTAGGTGCTAGGCAGTAAACCTTGTTACTCATGATGCTTTGATATATATATTTTCTGTTGATTATGATTTCTTGTTGTTTGATTGAAATGCTTTTGTGATTTATTCTCCCTTCACATGATATCGATGATTTAGTTTAATCCGTTAGGGTAGTGACAGTACTTTAATGATAAGAGAAACTATGATGGTCAAGTCAGTCTCGTTGGGAGCCATTAGATTTATGTGAAGAAAACTTTAGCGGGGAAACCATAAATCGAAACAACAAAATGCCATCCAGTATCCACAGCAGACCGCCCCCTCGCTGGGCGGTCCACTATGCATAGCAGACCGCCCCTCTTCTGGGCGGTCCGCTCTTTTTTTTTTAATTTGTTTTAATGTTTTATAATATGGTATATTTATTTTTTTGAATGTTTTATATTTATTTGTTGTAATGATTTATATGATATATATTTATTATTTGTTGACGATTACTTATTTGTTTTTTATATAATTGGTTAATGTTTTATATTTAGTTGTTAATGGTATAAATATGTTAATGTTTTAATTTTTAAATGTTTTAATGTTTTATATTTATTTGTTTAATGTTAGAAATTGGTTTTTCCGACTGGATAAACAACAAAACTAGGTAATCTAAATGGTAAGTCTACAACATGAAACATAACAGTCCAAACATGAAATCTAATAATTCAAACATAATACTAGAAATCTATCAAACTAAAAAAAACATAAAAACCCTAACGACGAGGACGAGGGCGACGATCGGAGAGCTCCAACCTATGAGGTGGACGGCGGTCCCTCTGCGGCACCACACGTCTCTGGTGAACCTCATCCTCCTGCATGTCATCGTGTACATCCGCCTGCGCCCATGGGTCCTCCCTTAGGTGAAATGTATGCTTCTCATCCTCCCGTTGTGTATGCAACACCCACAGATCGGCCTCCCAAGTAGAAGGATACGTGGCCGGAGGCGATGTGCCAAATATAGCAGAGGCAAAGCCATCTGCAGTCTGCGCCCCACTCCCACTGGCCTCGCCGTCGTGCTGTCTGGTCTGGTCCGCCATCATCTCCCGTCGTGCTGTCTGGTCCGCCATCATCTCCAGTGAGGTCATCCAATGAGAAGTCAAAGGTGGCGGCAGCTTCATCCTGCATGTAAACAATGTTACTTTTGCTACTTAGAAATAACGAGTATGGTATCTCGGGGGTGCGATGTCTCACTGTCGTCATTGTCTCGTCCTGCATTTTACAGTGATTTCAATATAAACGACTGATTATCTGTAATTTAAATAATGCTATTTAAATTAAGAATACAAAACCAACGTACCTCCATAGATGCAAGTGAGACACGGTGCCTGACATGTGGGATCCATAGAAGATGACTAAATGTGTCAGGATGGTGAGCGGGATAATCTCCAACAGGAGCCTCTGCACCGGAAGCCTCTGCACCGGATGGAGCCTCTGCACCGGATGCCTCTGCACTGTGATCATGTGAACTCTTCCCCGTCTCCATAGTGTCCCATGCACGTCCCCGTCTAGGTCTGGCCATACTACATTTGCAAACAGAAGATTACTACTTTATGAATCATAATTTATAAACTCTAACTTATAAACCCTAAACCCGAACTCATAAACTCCAATTGAGTCAACCCTAAATCCTAATTTACAAACTCTAATTTTGGAAACCCTAATTTTGAACAATTCAATTGCGTCGGGAAAATCAACAACCCGCACATGATAATTAACAATTCAATTTCTACCAATCGTTCCAATGCCAATACAAGATACAAAATATAAATCAAAAAAGTTATTTAGAGACTTACCCGAAAATAATCGGATTGTCGCCGAGATGGCAAAGATGGCCGAAAATTAGGGTTCGGGCGAGAGAGGGCAAGAGAGAGAGAGGATGAGAGAGAGAGGATGAGAGAGAGAGGGAGATCAGAAGAGAGAGAGAGCAAGGGGGCGGCTGCGTCGGGGTGGGGGTCGAGTTCTCGGCTGGGCGGCGGAGAGGCGGGCCGGAGCAGAGACAGAGAGCAAGAGAGAGAGAGAGAGGTATCGGTTCGGGCGGGTCACTTCGGACGGGCCGGGTCCACCCGTTTAAAAGAAAATTTCATTAGCGGACAGCCCAGGTGGGGGGCAGTCAGCTATGCATAGTAGACCGCCCAGCTAGGGGGCGGTCTGCTATAGATACTGGATCGCCCCAGGAGGGGGCAGTTAGGGCATTTTGAAAAATAATTTGCCATCGAGGGCAGATTTATTAATTTGTTTTTTTTGGTACTAATAAAAATGCCGGCCAAGGAGAAAAGATGAATTTTGGAATCCTCTCTGGATGCAATGAGGGAACCAAAAAAATTCTGAAGTACAAATTTTAACAGAGCAGTTTTAGCTTCAAGCAGTGTATTAAATATATTGGACGCTCAATAAATTATATAGTCTGTCGTTGCATAAAATGAAAACTGCTCTGCTAACAAAATTGAGTCAATAATTGCAAACCGTTCGTTTTCACATTATCCATCGACGATCGATTTGCAATGAAGTGATTCTAAAGTTTTTTTTGAAATGATCAATGGAAAACCCTGAACTTAAACAACATAAAATTTCTCGAGTTTGGTTATATATCTGAGCTTCGATCCAACGTGAAGTGTTTGTAGCCATTCGATGATGTGATGTTCCGACAGCGAGATGGATAGTTAAATCAACGTAAAATTTGATCAAACTTTCCTACAGTTAAATTAATGTAATGCTCCTTAATTTGAACGGTTCGGATCGACCAACGGACGACAAATTTATATAGCACATTAAATTATATAGCATTACATGCATGTTGCATATATTACTCACATCTTGTATGCATGAACATGAAACATAAAATCTTGATTCGTGAGTTAATGAAGACACACGATAATATGTCGTCCATTGGTCGATCAGAACCATTTAAATTAAAGAGCACTGCATTTATTGTCTTGCACCCGAGTTTGATCAAATTTTTTTTTATTTACCCATCCATCTAGTTCCCCGAAAATTGAAGCATCGTATGGCAATAAACACTTCGTGTTGGATCGAAGCTCATACCTAATAAAAGTTCCAAACATTTATGTTGGTTACGTTCAATGTTCTCCCTTGATCATTTTAAAATAGATTTGGAATGATTTCATTGCAGATCGACCGTTGATTTCCCGCTTGAAAATGAACGGTCCAATATTATTTTCTAAATTTGAAGAGGCATACAATGATGAAAGTTTATAAAAATGACATGTATAAGTATTATTTGGCCATATAAGATGTAAAAAAATAAAAATATTTGTTTTGAATTTTTTTTCATATGTAGTGTTGTACATGTATTAAGTGATTAGTAAATATCAAGCTCTGCTGACCGTCCGATAAGCGAAGAAAGGTCCTGATGTCTTCATCTAAGAGGCTATGGGTAGAGAGTCCATATTCTCTGAGGTAACATAATATTTTTGTTTAGATTTGGTCCAATGTAATGCATAAGATCCTTTAATATTCGTGCATAATGATGATCAGATGGTCCGATATAAACACAGATATTATGTTACCTTCGGCTTTGAGTATACGAAAGCCTCTTCTATCTCTCCTCTATGTGGATATTTTTTTTTTCACTTCCCTCCTTAGCTCCCTGCCTAGTGTTTTGAAAAAACCCGGCCGGTCCAGGACCGGCCCGTCGGACCTGTGGACCAGACCTGGACCGGCCCGTCCCGTGCACAGGACCCGTCCCGGACCGGGGTTAGAGACGGTCCGGTCCTGGAACGGGTCGGTTTGGTTTTCTTTCCACTGGACTGGACCGGACACCCTATATTTGACCCGCGGTACCGACCCGTCTCGGACCGGACCCGGACCCGCCTAACCCGCCCTTCCCGGACCCGGACCCGCCTAACCCACCCCTTTACCCGCTGAACCCGGACCCAGACCCGTGACTGGACCCGGATTTTCTACTGTAGCAATGGATCGGAACCGAATCCGCTGCACCCGTGAGTCGCGCATACACTGGCCAGTGAACCACGCCCGCGCCCGTGAGCCGCGACCGTGAACCGGACCTGCACCCGTGAGCCGCGCATACACCGGCGCAAAATTGGATTTTTTTTGTTGGCAGCGAGATTCGTAACTCGGGACCTCTCTCAATACAACCAAAACCCTTAACCACTCCGCCACAGTTTAACTCGTGATAAATTCTAATAACTTTTATTATTTGATCTATTCTTACTTCTTAGATAAAGCCTTTAACCACTCCGCCAGAGTATCAAGATTCGTGCTCCAGACTGAGAATGCGATTGTTTTGCTGGAAAAACAGAGAGATGTGATTTCTAAAATGTCTTTGCTTGTATGTTAGGATGATTCAAAATACATTAAATTAAATTAAATTAAATTTCTCACAAGCTTGTGTAAACTTTAAATTCTCAATTTCACTTTTAAGACATAAGTATTATGTTAGGTCTTTTTTGGGCTATGCAGTCACGTGAATTTTTCACAGAAAGCAATAACAAACAATTAGTTATCTGTGTTTCAAAAATATTTGGTGTTAACTTGAAATTTTACGTATATTAATGTCTCCTATATTTCCTTCTCTGTTTACTTTTCTTTTGTGAAAATCAAAATAGTAGGTATATTGATTACCATATATATGATAGGGTCTTATACTAAAATTAAAACAATTAAACAATAAATTCTTCCTTGAGCTTCTAGTCCAGAGTATTAGACAAGTGTATATACCTGCCAGAGTATCAAGATTCGTGCTCCAGAATTAATGATTAATAGTTTAATACTACTGTTCTGTCTGGAATGCAGATTTTTTGTTTTTAATTCGGAATAAATTAAACTTTAAAGTTTATTATCTTTCCTTAAAAGTATAATAACTGTTATATATCTAAAATATTTCTAAAGAAGCTTCGATCAAAATATTTAAACTGAACAACTGAGACGGAACTAGAAAATTTAAATTGTAGAGCTCAAATTTAAAATACCTAATTAATGCACGTGATTAGAATTTAAACCCAAATCTCTACAATATACATAATTTAAGGGGACTGCTATTTTGAAGGCAGAAATTCATTTATTTCCCTTCTTAAAACCTTTCTTATTCTTTGCTTCTAATTAATTTCTGCTATAATTAGAAAAGTTAATAACCGGTTATAAGTTGAAAGAAATTGCTAGCCCATTGAAAATAGAAATTTTATTCTTAATTTGTTTATTTCAATATCCTATGTTGCCTTTCTTTCTTGATCTAAATCTTCTTATGGTTTTAGTTTATTGTTTCTCTTTGTAAGCAAGAACTAAAATGAATCAAAATATAGAGAAATTATGTGATTTTCAAGTATTTTTGTAAAATTGAGTTTATGTCTTTTTGTAAATATATGAAGATAAATATATTTAATCCTACTATGTAAAATTATATCATTATTTTTTTTAGTAAAGTAAAATTATATCATTATATTGATGTTGATATTTGAATTCTTCCCACAAACACGTTCGAGTATTTTAAAATCAAAATATGATGAATTAATCTCTAAAAATGAGTTTCTTGTCTTTTAGCAAATATATGAAGATTAATATATTTAAGCCTAATATAAAAAATTATATCATTATATTTTTAGTAAAGTAAAATTTATCATTATATTGATGTTGATTTTTTGAACTTTATGTATAAAAATGATTTAATTGATGCTAAATTGTTTCTTTGTGTAGATAAATTTAATACGTAATTATAACTGCACTTAATTAGTCATGACAAAAAAATAAATAAAAGAGGAGAAAAAATCTTAATGGTGAAATATATATCACATAGAAAATAAGACATCATGTCAAATATATTTTCAAATAAAACGAACTTTATATTTCCAAACATGTAAATACAGCCATTGTATTGAACGTTTCCTTATATGCCACACTGCTTGCTTATAATTAAATTACTTGCCTATTTAATTTTTTAATTATTGCAGCATTTAATTAGAAGCAAAAAATAAGGAAGGTTTTAAGAAGGACAAAAATGGTATTTAGAAGAAAAATATCTCTTTGCTTTCAATAACTCAAATTATGCATTGAAAATAGCTGCCCCTATAATTTAAACCCAAATCTTAAGACAACATATTTTACCTAGAACTATTGACAACATATTAACTTAAGGAATTTTTGTAATATCAAAACCGAATGTTTGTAATATAAAAAAAATGATCTAATTCGGTTTTGTTTTTAAATCAATTGTTTTAAAATAAATCAGTTTTAAATTTTAATAAAAGTATTGGAATGTCGTGAATTTCAATTTATATCGTATTATAACAAAAATTGTTCGGTTCAAATAACAAACTTATTGAATTGAAAAAAAAAAACAACAAAAAAAATAGAAAAAAAAATAGCAAAAAAAAAAACCGTCGGACCGTGACCCCCCGGACCCGTGGACCGGACCGTCCCGGACCGTAGAACCGCCGGACCCGTGGTTCCACCAAGGGCCGGGGTCGGCCTCTGAAAACCGGACCCGTGCGGACCGGACCCGTGGACCGGACGGGTTTGGACCGTCCCGGACCGGACTGGCCCATTGTCAAAACACTATCCCTGCCTCCCTCCCAAAATTTCACTTAAATTTCACCAAATTTTCTAGAGTTGGCTTTTCCCCGCCTCTATTTCCCTCCCCTTTTACGGTGAAATTTCACCAAATTTTCGCCTAGGTTGGCTTTTCCCCGTCTTTGCCACCTGACCATATAGTTCTCTCGCGCCTCCTCACAAAAAGGCTGAGGCCGTACAACAATCTCTTGCTGGTCAAACCATATAGTTCTCTCGGTTCACGAAGAACGAGTTCAGTCTCGAGTCAAAATCTACCATTGGAGTCGAGTTCGCAACGCGGAGCTTGAACATCGATGGAAAGGCCATCAAGGCTCAGATTTGGGATACCGCTGGGCAAGAAAGGTAAATTGATTTTCTGATCAATTTTATGCTATAAACGATCTTTCTGTAAATTGAGAATGTGATTTAGTGAGTAGCTGATCAGGTTGCATAGGGGTTTGGCGGGGTTTAGGGGTTCTGGATCTGATGCGTGAAGAGAGTATTTGGATTTCTGTTTGCTTATTGAAAAATGGCTGGTTATCACTACTACAGAAAAAGAGATTGCAGACGGACATTACCGGAAGAGCAACACGGATTTCCCTGCCGTGTATGAGCTGAGGGTGTATAAAAGGTACCCTCTATAGACACGGATATTTACCCGTGTATATCTAACGCTTTCTACACGGATTACCAAATAAACAGCCGTGAACATACACCTGCCTGTGGCGCTCTCCATATAACCGAGCAAAACGGATATTACGTAAACGACCGTGTACGACTACTCTTTATTCACGGACAATGCAACTAAATATCCGCGTCGGTTACTTTATCTACACGGACATTTAATTGTATATCCGTGTCCCTCTCTTAGCAAATCAATAAAAAATAAAATAATCCTTGTATCTCCGAACTCGTTCTACACGGACATTAGTCAGAACAACCGTGTCGAATTACTCTAGCTACACGGACGTTTAATTTCATATCCGTGTCCTGTCATAACTATCGTACACGGACAAATATAAAATAATCGGTGTAGACACCGAAAACGATCTACACGGGTTTTTGTTAAATAACGGTGTCAAGTATTGTTTTCCACACGGATTTTTAACTTCATATCCGTGAAGCATTCTTAATTATCATACACGGACTGTATAAAAGAATATCTGTACTCATTTCTACACGGTTGTTTGTTTAACAACGGTGTGGAATTACTGTGTTTTACACGGGCTTTCGTTTAATATCCGTGTAGAATTGTCCCATTCTTTTTTCTTGATTTTTTTTCATTTCTGGGCTAGCCTCCAGTTTAATTTGCTAGCCAGTTTTCCTACAAAATTCATATACCATTCTGTTTTGCTAGCCAGTTTTCCAGATAATTTGACATTAAATTATGCTTGCTAAATTCATATATACACTAAATTGTTATACAAATCCATGTTCAGCATTACAATATTGAGATAGAAACCATCTTGCCCAGCTACATCTTACACAGTCGATCTGCTCCTTGCTGTACACAGCTTGCTTTGATGGTTTCTACAATTATAATTTGATATTAGTTACTAACAAGAAAAGGTAGATGCAAGACAGTCGCAAATATCAATTGCTAATTTAATGAAATGAGAATTATAAGTAAGCATAATATGAAAATATCAATTGCTATTATATAGGCACAATTAATATGAATTACATACCACATTTGGAAATGTGAATTGCATTTTTTCGACAAAGAGAAACATGGAAATCATCATGTAATATCCGCATTCCCAACCCGCCTTCTGTTGCGGGCTCTACAATTTACATTTAGCGGCCTATGTTAGAATGACAATAATTTTTTGAACAAAATATGAAATTATAGAATTGTGTTGTGCTCACCGTCCACCACCTCCAAGTCAACCTTTTTCCCACTTTCTTGTCCTTGCTGCACAATCCTCCTTTTGTAACGTATGTAGCAAAAGCCCTTACAAAATGGAGTGACTCTAATTAGCAATTCCACAATTTGTTATAATTGGGAATAAATCAAACATAGTGAAAGATTATTGCTTACTTTTGCACATACGGGAAGATTGATTTGCACGTGCCAAATGGGATCTTTTCTGTGGGCTGCAAAGAATCCACGACGTAAACCGCACTCAGGCAAGGCACAATGATGATCAAACACCAGTGTCCCCTGTGGGAGGAGAAGAATTATAGGATCTTAGCATACAGTACAATATTTTGGCATATATAATAGTGAGACACGTGTTTGCTTGACTTGATGGTGTGATTTCAATTATTTATATATTTAATCACAAGGTTAGAACTAACATCTGGTGGTATGGCAAGAGAAGAAATCTCTTCTTCGCCTTAGCAGCTTGGAGCATCGCGCCACACAGGTAATCCATAGCCACCTCCGGAGCATTTTCCACGTTCAACCAACTAAGTACGGTGGGGTCCAGAAAAGCACACAAGTTCTGTTTGCTCTTGCAATGAGTAGTATTCATTAGCCTCCTGAAAAATTATCATATGACATTAGAATATATTCTTCAGTGCTATACACATGATATAAACAATTTTTGGTCACTAACATGAGGGAAATGGTGATGTGCCCCACGGAGAGCCATCTATCGGACCCCGAGGCATGTAGAAAGTCCTTGAAGTCGGTGAACGACAGCAGTACAACCGAGCCTTCGTGTAGAAATATCCCCGGAGGGACAGGTATGACGACTTCAACCATGTCCTTGGGTGCCGCCATCAAGCGGTCGTGGAGATCCCGCAAATCCTTTCCGGGAAGGAGCTTGTATTCTTCCTCGGTGAGCAGACGAGGTGGAGGTCCTGCTGGTTGGACAGGAGGGTCATGGCCTGCTGGTCCGGCAGTAGGGTCAGCAACTACTGGTCCGGCCGTAGGGTCAGGTTCTGATGTTTGGGCAGGAGGGTCATGGCCTGCTGGTGGGGCATCAGGGTCAGCAGCTGCTGCTCCGGCAGCAGGGTCAGCAGCTGCTGCTCCGGCAGCAGGGTCAGCAGCTGCTGCTCCGGCAGCAGGGTCAGCAGCTGCTGCTCCGGCAGCAGGGTCAGCAGCTGCTGCTCCGGCAGCAGGGTCAGCAGCTGATGGAGCAGCAGCTGCTGACCCTGCTGCTCCGGCAGCATGGTCAGCAACTGCTGGTCTGGCAGCATGGTCAGCAACCGCTGCTCCGGCAGCAGGGTCAGCAGCTGTTTGGGAAGGTCCTTCTGCTTCGTCCCTCCGTACCGGTGACATCACGCCCTCCGTGCGACTACCATCATCTCCTACTGTCTGTATCGAAATTTTTTACCTTTTTCAAGTATTTGAAAAGGAAGTGCTTTGAATGTAACAAAATAACTTGACTATTTATGCATTACCTGATCCAAAATAATCTGATTCTTGGGCCATTGCACGAATGACAGCCGGGCATCAATGACATAGAGCATGCCATTCTCGGGTCTTTGGACAGGAAGAGGTACGTGCCCCCATCCCTCCACGACATTGTCCAGCTGTACGGCGGCATGGCCGGGAAGTAGCTGCTCATTGTGCACTTTGTCGGCTGCTGGATGTACCATGCCCTTAGCAACAATCAGAGGCTTACTCCCGAGCCACAGCACGAGTTCGCATGCTGTGGCGTCCTGCAATTTCATGCAAGTAGTTATTTTTAAATTGAAATATTGTCCAACAAGTAGTAATTGCCTTTAGAATACGAACAAGTAGTGATTACCTTTAGACGATCCAAATCGTATCCGAACGTCCCGGATGCCTGACTACTTCGCCGAACTCCCGTCGGGGTGGGAGGTGCTTGCTCGGCTGGCTGCGCCATAGCTGTAAAATCGTGGCGCAACCTTGTTTCCAACTCTGCCACCCTTGCCTGGTACTCGGCGCTCACCTCCTTGCGTATCTGCGCAACTATCTCGTCTTTGTTCACTTTCGCACGAGATTTCCTTCGAGGTTTCGGTCCATTGAATACTTCCTTCCAGCCCCTGTAGGCACCTACGCCCCTTACTCGACCAGGGTGTTCTGGATTCCCGAGCGCTATGGACAAGGAGTCATCTTGCCTTTCGACCGACCGGGCACCGGAATTGACCTCCTCCTCCACCTCCAACTGTGAATATAAAATTTAGTTTGACACGCAAAAGAATTAGTGATGTACACAAAGTTTTTAACACGCTTGAATTACACATAGTTCTAACGAACGACTCTTACCATTCTCTGAGCCACGGGTCGCAACGTGGGATGTAGTACTATCCTCCCGTCAGTGGTTAACTCGGACCTTGCCAACGCCCAATTTTGGGCCCTAGTATTTTTTATCCTAACCACGGGTGAGTCATCGTCTTTGTTCAACTCCAGTATTTTAGCCCACTCCTCCCTTTTACCCTGGTAACCACCCGACCCCAACTTGTGCGGATACTTGTTCATTGCAACGATCCTCCTGCCCTCCTCCCTTTTTTTCTTCACACATCAAATTAAGTAAAAAAATTAGCCTAGCTACTATTTTCCATTTATTAAAAAGTAAACAAACCAATTAAAAAGCAAGCAAAAAATTACAAGTTGTGAGTGGAACAGTACCATTTCAACTCCATATTAATTCAGTTATTCAAAATAAACACCATTTCACATTTATATATGACTGGAACAACAGCAACAGATTGCCTATTTCGGACACCATTTACCAACATAATTCAAATCGATAAAGGAAAAAAGGTAATTTTGCTGAATTTACATACCTTGAACTCGTCCGTGCTCTTCATCTCCACAAACTTCTCCCACTTCGCTTGAGTCAGCCAAGTATAGTAGCCTACCGGGTTTTTACCTTGATCCATCCACTCCGTACTCAGCGTGCTTTTGAATTGCTTCCAAGCTTCATTCATTATCTTCAAGGTCTTATCCTTTACCACCTCCGGGATGTCATCCGGGATGTTCCACTGAGCCTGCATTGACACCCAAATTACTGCATTTAAGTTCATGTACAATTAAAAAAAAGATGTTAACTGGTTAGGTACTTCACCTTCACAATGTTCCACCACTCGTCCTTTTTGGCTTTCGAAAAGTGATCCCATCTCTCTACCAGGATGTCTGCATTTTGCTTCACCGTGGTGCACGCAAAATTTTTGTACTCAGCCGACCGTGGACCCTTCGCACACCCATTTTTACTGAACTCGATGTCCAGTTGCTTTGCCTCGGACGTGGACGCGCACATCGTCGGACCTCTTTTCCTTTTGGCCGAACCTGATTGGGCAGCAGCTTGGTGCTCGCCTTCTTCCATCATATCTACGTGCTCATTCTCAATCGACATGGTTCTATAAAAAAAAAATTGAACTTTTTCAGTAAATAACAAGGTAAATACAGTAAATACCTCCAGTAAATACCAAAAAAAAATAGAACTTTCTTCGCAATGGAGGTGTTGAGCGTTTCCCCGAGAAAGAAGAGGTTGGTTGTCGGTCCGGAGAGTTGGTTGGACAGGAGAGGCGACGAAATCGAGGTGAGGTGGGGAAGAAGGACTCGAGCTAAGTTTCGAAATGCAAGGAAAAGAATTGAAGGCGCGAGATAAGTTATGAAAAATTTGGAAGAGCAGGCGCGTAATATGTATTGTAACCCTAGTTCTACACGGACAATTCACTTTATTCATTTGTGTTAGAACACCTTTATACACGGACATCTAATCTAAACACCGTGTAGAGAGGAAGTACAAGATCTACACGGACTTTTTGGATAAAACATCCGTGTAGAAAGTCTCTCTCGACACGGATATTAACTTAACATCCGTGTAGAATGAGCGAGAGCTACACGGACTTTAATCGGAAAGTCCGTGTAGAAAGACCTTTCGACACGGACTTGATTTTAACATCCGTGTCTATACCTTTTCGGACATTGGAACGACACTCGTGCACGAATAATTTCAACACGGCTGTTTAATTAAACGTCCGTGTCTTTTTACAATTATACACGGACATGTAATTAAAAGTCCGTGATAAAAGTATAAAAATCAGATTATTTATTTAAGTTTTGTTTAATTTGAACAATTCCACGACGGAATTCGAAAAGTTGCCTCTTTATTATTATTTCTAAGGAAGACGAAACGATTCTTCAAAATTCTATATAATCTGAGAAACCCCGATTGAGATTTGGTATGTTCAAATGGCCGTGACACCGCCCCCCTCAAGTGTGCCACGGCGAAGCCCAAGGGGGCACCCACCACCAAATGTGCCAGGGCCACGGCCCCGGCCCCCCTCAAACCCTCCCGAAGTCCCTCTCGTCCTCCCTGCCGAAGGTCCCGCAGTCCCTCCCGGCTTCGAAAAGCCTCCTCCCTACGTGAAGAGGACATGGCCATGGCCCCCCTCAAGTGTGCCACGGCGAAGCCCAAGGGGGCACCCACCACCAAAGCCCTACGTACGTAGGGGCAATGCAGCCAGACCAAGATTTCCTTGGATTAAACGTCCAAGGCAGCCACCACCATCTAAATAGTTTAATTAAGTTTTTTTTTTGTTTGCTTTGTAGTTATTTTGTAGTTTTTCTTTAAATTTGTGGTACATGTATGAGGATCATTTCTTTTGGTACGATGTATGGGGATCCTTTTTTATGTAACACCTTTTGTTCTTTAATCAACAATCTTTTTTTTACACAGTTTCTTTTTTTGTTAAATACTTCATGCTATCTAAATAAATACTTTTATAGATAAGAATTAGCAGCACAAAACAACAACATGCAACAATATATAAGCACTGCACGGATGTTACTTAAAAACCTTTAATATTTAAAACGTTGATTCTAAGTAAAATACTTAATGCTGTCTAAATAATCTGATTTGAAAACATAAATTAACACTTACCTGATATGAAGAATAAATAATTTATGGGGACTTTACAAAATAATTACAAAAGATAGCTTTAACAATATATAATTTCCGGGAATTGCAAATTAAAAACCTTTTTACACGGATTTTTCATTAAATATCCGTGTACGATACCTTTCTACACGGACATTTTGTTAAACGTCCGTGTAGCTCGATTTGCATTTCTACACGGATGTTCAGTCAAAGAGAAGGGAGAAGGTCCGATGCCCACCGGACCTACTTTCATGTTCAACGATGATGACCGTCCGATGTAATTCAAGATATGCGCGCACGGAAACTGAAACAGATACGAACGAATTTTAAACGATTACGCACGATTTTTAAAGCAAATAGACGGTGATTAAACCCATCGCAAGCAAATACGAACGAATCAGATAAACTTTTTTGAATTATGATGACCTACTTTTAATATGTTATGTACGAGAGCAGCTTGTGTCCGATGCCCATTGGACCCAAAGTGAGTTCGATGGGCTCTATCACCGTCCGATCTATCTCAAGATCCGCACGCACGTAGATTAAAGATGGCGCGAAAGTTCTGGCGGGAATCAATCGTAAAACAGATGGGCATCGGACCCAAGCGGCTGGGAGCGAACGTTCTGGCGTGAACCCACTTTGAGTCCGATGGGCATCGGACCCAAGCTGCGCGCTCCCCTAAAAAATACGTACATAACGATTGATTCCTGCCAGAACTTTCGCGCCAGCTTTAATCTACGTGCGCACGGATCTTGAGATAGATCGGACGGTGATAGAGCCCATCGAACTCACTTTGGGTAATACAGCTTGATAATACAGCTTGATGGATGGGTAAATGAAGTTAAAATTCCATCAAAATTTGCTGCACTTGATTAAAGGCTGTAATCTTTGATTTGAACGGTCCCGATCAATCAACGGACTAACTATTTTTGTGCGTCTTCACAATCTCACAAGGCAAGAGTTTATGTTTCATGAAACATAAACTCTTGCCTTGTGAGATTGTGAAGACGCACAAAAATAGTTAGTCCGTTGATTGATCGGGACCGTTCAAATCAAAGAGCATTGCATTTATTGTCTTCCGTGAAAGTTTGATCAAAAATTATTTTTATTTACCCATTTATCTAGTTCATTGAATATTGAAGTATCGTATGGCCACAAACACTTCGTGCTGGATCAAACCTCTATCATAATAAATTTTCCAAACTTTTATGTTGGTTACATTCAATGTTCTCCCTTGATCATTTTAAAACACATATGGAATGATTTCGTTGCAGATCGACCGTTGATTTTCCGCTTGAAAATGAACGGTCCAAAAATATTTTTACAATTTGAAGGGACATACAATGATGAAAGTTTATAAAAATAATATGTATAAGTATTATTTGGCCATATAAGATGTAAAAAAAATAAAAATATATTTTTTGAATTATTTTCGTATGTACTGTTGTACATGTATTAGGTGATTAGTAAATATCAAGCTTTGTTGACCGTCCGATAAACGAAGAACGGTCCTGATGTCTTCATTTAGGAGGTGGTGGGTAGATTTTCCGCCCTCTCTGAGGTAACATAATATTTCTGTTTAGATCTGGTTCTAGATGATGCACAAGATCCTTTAATATTCGTGCATCATAATGATTAGACGGTCGGATATAACCACAGATATTACATCACCTTTGAGTTTATGAAAGCCCTTCTATCCCTCCTCGATCTCTGTGGACAAATTTTTTCTAAGTTCCCTCCTTTAGCTCTCTGATGGGACTCCCAAAAATTCAAAACAAATTTTACGAAAATTTTCGCCTAGGTTGGCTTTTCCCCGCCTCACTTTCCCTCACCTTTTGTACACGGATTTTTAAATAAACATCCGTGTACGATACCTTTCTACACGGACTTTTCATTAAACGTCCGTGTAGCTCGCTTCGCATTTCTACACAGATGTTCAGTTAAAGAGAAGGGAGTAGGTCCGATGACCACCGGACCTACTTTCATGTTCAACGATGATGACCGTCCGATCTAGTTTAAGATATGTCCGCACGGAAACTGAAACAGATACGAACGTGCTTTTAAACGATTCCGCACGACTTTTAAATCAAATAGACGGTGATTAAGCCCATCGTCAGCAGAGTAGGTCCGATGCTCATCGGACCTACTCTCAAGTTTTAATTTGTAACTGGAAATTAAATAATATAGAGTTCAAGAGCACAAAAAATAAAAATACTTCATATATTAATTTCAACATAGAGATAGTTACTGGATACATCATCACTTAATACCAAAACAAAAACATAAATTATACAACAAACATAAGTATCTATCCCTAATTAAAAAACTATTCTTTCTCACTAATTGCCTCCCCTTTTTAATTTTAACATCCGTGTCTCTTACCCTTTCTACACGGACTTTTATTTAAAAGACCGTGTAGCACCCTTCTAGAGATCTAAACCCTAAACTCTTTGCAACTTGCATCCGAGATATTTGAAAACCTGCAATTGAGCACTGAGTTCCTGTACCAAACCTTCATAGGGATCATTTTCTTTTTAGAAATACAACTCCACAGCAAGCGATTTCTCCAAATGCTCGACCTTCCTCTCCCAACTCAGATTTCTCCCTCCTCTGAAGGCAGAACAGGCACATGCAGCCTCCCGGGCGAAGTTCTTCAATCTGAGTTGGAGAGGAAGGTTGAACATTTGGAGAAATCGCAACGAGGGTACTCGGCCTTCGAGAAATAGATAGGTGAAATTGGCAAAGGACTCGAAGCGGCGCGAGCCAAGTCATTTATTATATTGTAACCCTCTTTCTACACGGATATTAACCTAACAACCGTGTAGAATGAAGGAGAGCTACACGGACTTTTACGTTGAACGTCCGTGTAGAAAGACCCTTCTACACGTATTATTAAAAAAAGGCATAATTGGGTATATACCCATCAAAACTTTTGAAATTGGGTATATACCCATATCCCATTCAAATTTGAGGTAATTTTTGAATGGGATATGGGTATATACCCAATTTCGAAAGTTTTGATGGGTATATAACAGATTCCCCCTTAAAAAAATATGTCATTTCCGGGTATATAACAGATTCCCCCTTTATGTTGTTTTGAAATAGAAATATTTTAACTAGAATATTATTTAAAAGTTGTTTCCAAACAAGATAATTAAAAAGTTATTTTCTAAACAAAATAAATATTATACATCTCTCTTTTTTTTTCCTTTTTCTCTTTTTTTCCGCTGATTTCACATTACATTCGGCCCATATTCCTTCATTGTGGTCGGATCGCAAATAGTTTGCTTCGTCTTGTTCTTCAATTGAGGCTACCTCAGTTTGCACGTCGGTACAAAATGGAGGTATTTCGTCGAACTGGTCATACTCTTCTTCGTCGACGACGTTTTGTACCCCAACAATTCTTCTTTTCCCAGATAGGACGATGCTCCACCTATTATCACTCGGGTCAGTGACATAAAAGACTTGGGTTGCTTGCTTGGCGAGTATAAACGGATCATCAACATACCCAACTTTATTAAAATCAACGAGTGTGAACCCGTCGTTATCAGCTTTAACACCCCGGTCTTCGACCCATTGACACCGAAACAAGGGAATGCTGAGGTCAGGACTGTAAATGAGCTCCCAAATTTCCTCAATAACGCCATAATACGACTTTGATGCAAAAACCGGCCGGGAATCTCCGGATCTACTGAATTCTTGAGACGTCGCCACCAACGTCACCCCACTATTTTGCATCGTGCTCTTATCACTTTGGGTTTTAGTGTAAAATGTATATCCGTTAATTTCGTATCCTTGGAATGTTCTAACAATAATTCGGGGTCCTTCGCCCAGCAGTCGAACAATTTCATTTACGGGCCCCCTATCGGGGTGTGACTGCACCCTTTCTCTCAGCCATCCTACAAATGAACGATTATGCTCGTTGGTAAGCCACTTCTGACCTCTCGTGTAGTACTCTTGTTGAAGGATTGCCATGTGCTCATCTATATAGGGAGCAACATCTGTCATGTGCTGTAGTACCAAAAAATGCGCCTTCTGTAGTTCATCTCTATCAGCAACTACGGCTTTCAACCCAATTGTCCCGACTCCCTGGAGCCTTCCCTCATATCGAGACTTTGGAACGCCAATAGGACAGACACCGGTCATGTAGTTGGTGCAAAAATCAATCACCTCTTCTGTGGAATATCCTTCTACAATGCTACCTTCGGGTCGATGTCGGTTCCTTACGTATTTTTTCAAAATTCCCATGTATCTCTCGAATGGATACATATACCGCATGAACACAGGACCACAGATCTTGATTTCTCTCACTAGATGAACAACAAGGTGAACCATAACATCGAAAAAAGATGGCGGAAAATACATCTCAAGTTGGCAAAGAGTAGCGACGACTTCCACCTCCAAAGAGTCCAGTATTAGAGGGTCTATCACTTTGGAATTTATTGTATTGAAGAAAAAACAAAGCTTCGTAATGGTTTGACGAACGGGCTTTGGTAAAACCCCCCGAATTGCAACAGGAATCATATGTGTCAATAAAACATGACAGTCGTGAGATTTCAGACCGACCAGTTTGAGGTCCTTCATCGACACCAGCTTCTTAATATTCGAAGAATACCCTGATGGGACCTTAATACTACGGAGGCATTCACAAAAGCTTGTTTTCTCTTTCTTCGACATCGTGCACATTGCGGGGGGTAGGTATGTGCGCTTCCCTTTCTCCTGCGGTGCAAGCTCGGGTCGTATTCCCATTTCTACCATGTCTTTTCGAACTTTGATACCATCTTTAGTCTTCCCCGGAATGTTCAATAATAAACCAGTCAAACTGTCGCAGACATTTTTTTCAACATGCATGACATCTATGCAATGTCTCACTTCTAAATATTCCCAGTAAGGTAGGGCCCAAAATATGGACTTCTTTTTCCAAATATTCTTCGGCGGTTTTGTGGCACACTTTCCAAACACAACATCAAGGTCCTTAACACGCTCGAAGACACCCTTCCCATCTAATGGACGACGGGCCACTCCAAGCTCAACCTTCCCGTTGAATGCCTTCTTCTTCTTACGATATGGGTGATTAATTGGAAGAAACATACGGTGCCCCATAAATACATTCTTTTGACAGTTCTTCAACCTCAGCACCTGCGTATCATCTTCACAAATAGGGCACGCTTTTGCTCCTTTACAAGTGTAACCCGACAAGTTCCCATACGCGGGGAAATCATTTACGGTGCAAAACACCATGGCCCGCAAGTTAAAGGTCTCTTTCATGTACGCATCCCACACCGAGACGCCATCACGCCATAATTTTTGGAGGTCCTCGATTAATGGTGCGAGATATACATCTATGTCATTTCCGGGTTGTCTGGGTCCTTGGATTAGTAATGACATCATTATATACCTGCGTTTCATGCACAACCAAGGAGGAAGATTGTAGATGGCTAACAGAACTGGCCAAGTACTGTGCCGACTGCTCATGCTTCCAAACGGACTCATTCCATCTGTGCTCACCACAATCTTGAGGTTTCTTACCTCGGAACTAAAATCTTTGAAATGTCTATCAAAATTTCTCCACTGAGGAGAATCAGCCGGGTGTCTTAGTTTACCGTCCTTTTTGCGCCCTTCTTCATGCCAACGCAATAACTTCGCATCTTTGGGATTTGTAAATAACCGTTTGAATCTCGGTATTATCGGCAAATACCACAACACCTTGGCCGGAGGCCGGCCCTTTTTGCCATCGTCACAATCAGTAGTGCCCTGGTCCTTACGTTTATACCGAGAAACACCGCACTTAGGACAAACATGCATGGCCTCGTACTCATTACGGTACAATACACAGTCATTCGGACATGCATGTATTCTTTCGATCTTCAAACCCACTGGACATATCAATTTTTTCGCCTGATATATTGTACGGGGTAACTCGTTGTTATCCGGGAGCATTTCTCCTAAAAGCTTTAATAAGGACGTGAAACTCTTATCGCTCCAACCATTTTCTGCTTTCAGGTTAAATAATTTCAACACAGCTGACAGTTTCGTAAATTTGGTACACCCGGGATACAACGGCTTTTTGGATTCATTAGACAAATATTGAAATTTATCATAATTTTTATCAGTAATTTCATCTTCCACATCATGTAACAGGTCCTCCAGATTATCAATATACTCGTGTACTACATTTTCATCGATTTCCGTCTGCAGCTCATCATCGTCGTTGCGATCAAGTTCAACATTATCAAAATTTTCGTCATTCAAATCATCATCGCTGAAATCAAGTTCAAAATTATCCAAATTTTCTACATTCTCATCGCTCTCTTCACAACGGTTAGAATTCATATTGGTACAACTACTTTCCCCAAATTCCTCACCATGCATGAACCAACATGTATATCTTTTCTTAAATCCACGACAAATCAGATGAGCTCTAATTTCTTCGGAGTCCCCAAATCTTAAAAAAATTTTACAATCTCTACAAGGACACAAAATGTCAACTTCCTTCATCTTCACTCTATACCTCTCAGCGAATTTTATGAACTCATCAACGCGACCCAAATATTCTTCACTATCACGTCGCAATTCATACATCCAACTTCGATCCATCTGTAAATTGAATTAAAAAAATGATTTCAATTAATCATGGTCAACATGTAAATTGGTACCAAATTCTAGGCTTACAAAGGGCCGGTTTACAATCCTAACCCACTCTTTGAATATTAGGTCCCATATGTGAACACATATTAGCGAGATTTAATTAGTATTTGAGAAAAATTCGGCAGCATTTCCCCTTAACTCCCCAAGTATGCGTAAAAACCACATACTCGTAGGAGCATTAAGGGAAAATACCGTCGAACTTTCCTCAATTACTAATTAAATCCCGCTAATATGTGTTCACATCCTAAATGAGTCCCAATATTCAAAGAGCAGTCCCAAAACGGGGACTATCCAAAATTAATCCCTATTGGATTAATTATGGACGGGCAAGGACCTAAAAGCATCAGTAGGGGTCGGTTATTGGACAACAATACACTACTTACACATGATCGATCTAAATAAGTACAAATAAGTAACATAAAAATAGAGGAAGAAAAGGAAAATATATATATATATACACTAACCTTAGAAAGATAGAGAGGAGAAAATACAAACTTCAAAGATCTCAGATAATACCAGCTGCTGGCCTTGCAGAAATCGGATCAGCGCATTCAATACAGAGAGAGACAGTATTAATTACTTGATAAAAAAAAAAACGGCGCTGGAAGGAGAAGGCCTTTTATACCAAAACCCTACAAAGACTTTTCTACACGGATCTTACTTTAAGAAATCCGTGTAGCTCTCTCACAAATCATACACGGCTATTTGTATTTAAGAACCGTGTTTATAATGCTAGCCTCTTCTATGAAAATTTATAAAAATCCGGGGGCCCCATAGGAGAATGCGTTTCTACACGGATTTTCAAGAAACAACCGTGTACATTTACTTTTGACACGGATCTTTCGTTAAGAAATCCGTGTAGCTCTCTAACAAATCATACACGGCTATTTGCACTTAAGAACCGTGTGTAATGGTAGCTAATTTCGTTTAGGTTATCTTTTAATTTTGCAAATTCGGGCAGCAAATCCCATTGTTTAGGGATGCTAAAAATTATTATGGAAATTTATAGTTCATTGATGAATAGAATTAAAGTTTTCGTGTCCTATATATTTTTTGGGTTTTTTTTTTTTTATTTATGGGCTAGTCTTTTTCTGTAAACGGATTTAAAAAAAAAAAAATTTCCTTGTAGCTATTTCGTACACGGATATTCAACTAATATCCGTGACAATTACTATTTGGACACGGTTTTAAGTTTAATATCCGTGTATGTTATCCTATATATTTTTCAATTAACAATTTTTTTTCTGGGCTAGCCTCCAGTTTTGCTATTGTGTTTGCTACAAAATTCAATATTGAGTTTACCCCCAGTTTTTCAGATAATTTGACATCCAATTTTCCAATTACAGCACAAAAATTATACTTAGCATTACAAAATTCATAGTTAGCATTACAAATCCATGTTCAGCAATTACAAAATTCATAAATTCATCTCCTTATTTACAATTACAGCACAAAAAATTACTAAATTCTCTATATTTTATTTAATTACAAGAACATGCTTTATATTTGAAACACAAAATAGGTGGATGGCATACAAACCGGTCAATTAATAAGGGTAAACTAAAAATTCATGTACACTAAATTATACAAATCCATATTGAGTATTACAAAATTTAAATTGAAACATTACACAAATCCATATTGAGCATATATTACACAAATCCATACTGGGTAGACATATCCTTCTTCCTGAGACTCGATCCCATAGTGATTTCATATATAAACTTAAGATTCGCTTTTGGTGCCAGTAGCCAGGGTTTACAGAGGGTAATATATATGAAGATATACATGTTTTAATAAAGAAAGAGTTGAGTAAAATGTTGGATGAAGGACCTTCTAAAAAAAAGAGAAGAGGTGGATGAAGGACCTTCTAAGCCGGATGAAGAGTCGAATGAAGAGTCAGACACAATCTTGTCAGTCTGACAAGATTGTGCCCGACTCTTCATTCGGCTCTTCATCCGGCTCTGAAGGTCCTTCATCTCACCTCTTCCCTTTTTTTACAAGGTCCTTCATCCAACTTTTTACTCAACTCTTTCTTTATTAAAACATGTATATCTTCATATTACCCTCTGTAAACCCTGGCTACTGGCACCAAAAGCGAAGAGCCATCGTTGCTCACCTGAATGTGACATGGTTCTACAAAAAACAACATTATTCGAAACAAGCACAATTATACATGCATTAGTAAAATAATCACTAAAATAACTATTATACATGCTGTCCAGTATTATACATGCATTAGTTGATTATACATGCATTACTCTATTATTAGAAACAAGCACAATTATACATGCATCACTCTATTGTACATGCATTACTAAACAAGCACAATTATCAAGCTAATCATCACTAAACTAACAATTATACATGCATTACTCTATTATACATGCATTAGTTGATTATACATGCATTACTCTATTATTAGAAAAAGCACAATTATACATGCATCACTCTATTTAATATACTAATTATTTACATTATCTCAACAAATCAAGCATGCATGCATTAATTACTAATTGACCTAAATAAGCAATAACAAGTAACAGAAAATTAGAGTAAGAAAAGATAAATATATACACGACTAACCTTAGCAAGATAGAGAGGAGAAATACAAATTAACTTCAAAGATCTCAGATCCGGGCTCCTTGTGCGCAGAAATCAGACCAATTCGTATAGAGAGAGAGAGAGATTATTAATTGATCAAAACGGTGCTGGAAGGAGAAGGCCTTTTATACCAAAACCCTACACTTTTTCTACACGGATTTATACTTAATAAAACCGTGTACAATATGCAGTGTATAAAATTGGCAAAACCGTGTATCGATAATCAAAACCCTAGAATAACTTTCTCCACGGATTATTATGTAAACAGCCGTGTAGCTCTGTCAAAGATTTCTACACTGCTGTTTAAACAAACAGCCGTGTGAATTTCGCATATTTCTACAATTACCGTTTGTACACGGTTTTTAGGTAAATATCCGTGTATGATTGCCTTATATATTTTTTTAGATTTTTTTTTTCTGGGCTAGCCTCCAGTTTTGCTAGCCAGATCTGTTCAGTATTGAGATTACCCTCCAGTTTTTCAGATAATTTTGTCATCCAGTTTTCCAATTACAGCACAAAAATTATACTTAGCATTACAAAATTCATAAATTTATATTTAGCATTACAAAATTCATAAATTCAACTCCTTATTTACTATTACAGCACAAAAATTACTAAATTCACTAATAAAACATTACAAGAAAATGCTTACAAGAACATTACTATAATTCACAAAAATTACTAAATTCACTAATAAAACATTACAAGAACATTACTAAATTCACTAATAAAACATTACTAATATGCATAAATTCATATTTTATTTAACACCTTACAAGAGCATGCTTTATCCTGGTTAGGTTCCAAAGAAATGAGGCAGACTAACTTTCACCTAACAAAACATTTTCTGAAAATTAAATTATGTTTTAGTCCCTTGTTTTTGGCGATGCATAAATGGACATGTGGCAGTGTTCTTACGTTGTTGTTTAAATTCTTTCGCAAACCACATCTTATTCAAAGGGGGTTTGTGTAAGAAATTAAACAACAATGCACTGCCACATGCCATTTATACACCGCCAAAAACAAGTGATCAGAACATGATTTAATTTAAAGAACATGTTTTATTATTGAAAGTTAGTTTTACCCATTTCTTTGGAACCTAACCAAGAAAAAACATGTTCTTGTCAAGCGTCAAATAAAATATAGTGAAAATAAAAAGAAAATGAAATTCATCACATGCTGTCCATCGGAAAGTTCATCACAATCTGTAAATAAAAAAAAATGATGAGTAAGTAAGCAACAATAAGTAACAGAAAATTAGAGGAAGAAACGGAAAATAAATGCCAGAGATGAAGGAGATATTCATGCCAGAAGTGAAGTCCAGATGTAGGTTATCAATTATATCACATCGCTCGTCTAATTGATAGATGAGCTCCAAAGATAGCGACTTATCTTGATAGATAAGCGATCTGACATAATTGATAAACCTAAATCAAAATTCCAATTATTAACCGTGAAATGATTATCAAAGTTGATCAAAAGCGATATGTAAAGTGACCGGTCTTTCTCTCTTCCTAAGGTTATACAGGAGAACCTACAATCTACCTATGAATTGAAAAAACTCTAACCTTTCCGTTTGTTGAATTACTTGATCAAAACGGCGCTGGAAGGAGAAGGCCTTTTATACGGCGGGGGAAGGAGAAGGCCTTTTATACCAAAACCCTACACTTTTCTAAACGGATTTATACTTAACAAAACCGTGTACAATGTGCAGTGTATAAAATTGGCAAAACCGTGTATCGATAATCAAAACCCTACAATAACCTTTCTCCACGGATTATTATGTGAACAGCCGTGTAGCTCTGTCAAAGGTTTCTACACTGTTATTTAAACAAAAATCCGTGTGTATTTTACATATTTCTACACGGTTCTCACGATAAATACCCGTGTAGCTCTCTCATGGCTATCTACACTGTTAGTTAAACAATAATCCGTTTACAATTCCTGATAAACGTCCGTGTAGCTCTCTCAAGGCTTTCTTCACTGATTCTTTAATAAATATCCGTGTAATAGATCCCACAGATATTTCGGGCTTCCAAAAAATTACAATAGCACACGGTTTTTGTATAAAATTGTCAAATCCGTATACAATGTGCCGTGTACAATGACCATTTCTGTAGTAGTGTATCCTAAAATAGTTGTTTATATGAAAAATGACTTGATTTTTCTGTTGAGAAAAAATCAGGGTGATGTAGACTTTAGGTTTGTAGATCTGATTTTTATCATCCGTACGTTTCTTATTTGTTGTGTGATTATTATTGGGATGCACTTTGCTAGTTGATGAGTAGTTGAGTACTGTTGCTTGTTGCCAAATTTCTCAATGAAATTGGCTAAATCCATCATATTAGTTGCCAAATTTTGTTCTTTGTTCTCACATTTCATGTTTGGTTTAGATTTTTAATGGAAAATTTTAAAATTTGACCAGCTAAAAAAGACACTATAAAAAGTAAACCCCTTTAACTGAAAAGACAACCACAATTAACTAAGTTTGTTTCTAAAATGTCACTAAAATGGAAAGCAAATTGCAAAGGTACTTGCTCTGTTGTGATTTTTATTTATGGATTTCTTTTTAGTGCTAAAATTATTATGGTATTTTACTCTTGTATTTTACCCTATTGTGTTGCAGTTTGTTGTTGGCTTAGGCGATAAAGTCTCTCCTACTGATATTGAAGAAGGCATGCGTGTTGGGTAAATATAGTCCATAAGTTTCATTATCTGTTAATTATTTCTACCATCTATTACATAGGATTGCTTGTGTACCAGTTCCAGTGCAGCTGAAGCAGCACTAAGGATTTCATACTCATGCTAGTGTTCGTTAGCATTTATATTTGAGAGCATTATTCAAATTAAATTTACTAGAGACCAACCAATACAGGCTTTTTGCTGGTTGTATACCAGGAGTCAGTACATTATTGAGAATAAAGGCTGTATTAACGGCTTTTCTAGTTCTCTATTGAATTCACTTTTTGTAGCTTAGCCATGAACTTTTTTAGGTGACTTCAAAATGGTAACATAGATTTTCTTTATTTAATTCAGTGTTGACAGAAACAAGTACCAAATCCAGATACCATTGCCATTAAAGATTGATCCAAGTGTAACAATGATGACTGTGGATGAGAAACCTGATGTTACTTATAATGATGTTGGTGGGTGCAAGGAGCAAATTGAAAAGATGCGTGAGGTAATCATTTTATAGATAAAGTCCTACTTTCCGTCAATACTTGTATGATTATCCAAGGATTGCAATGTTGCCGACATTTTTATTAATATCCAAAGTTTAATACAAATTATTAATTATGCCCAGACTTTCAAACTTTCGCTAAAAATACCCAAACCGGCCAGAAAATGGCCGGCTTACTCCCCCTAAACCGGCCAGAAAATGGCCGGTTTAGTATTTTTTTTTTTTTTAGAGACATTATGAAGAGAAAAAATAATTAAATCTAACACTGAAAATTTCAATTTTTTTATTTAAATTATTTGTTAGATTACTTTTTTTGATATATAATTAGTATAATTATAGTAAAATACGCTAAATTATTTGAAATTATGTTGAATTAGACTATATTAAGTTAAATTACACAAAATTACATTACATTACGCTAAAATACGGTAAAATTACGGTAAATTACATATGAATAGAGACGATATCTTCACTGAAAATGTGAAAAACAACGACGAAACTTCAAACGGTCATAAAACAGCGCTCGAGTGTCCGATTTCAGCAAATGACCACTTTTCGGAAAGCTTGCGAAAATGCGCATGCGTCCGTGCCAGCAATGCTGGATTCCAAAATTCAGAATTGTCAAAAAACAAAGGGAAGAGCCTCAAAACTTGAGTTGAAGTTTCCGATTAAGATTTTCATTTCTATTATTCAATCCAAGTAGCTCAGTAAATTAGTTACATAATGAACTTGTAGAATACCAGTTTTTACTATTTTCGGAATTTTTTTACTATTTTTTATGATTCATGAAAGATGGCACATAATCGGTCTATTTTAGCGTAATTTACCGTATTTCAGCATAATTAGCGAAGTTATTGTAATTTAGCGTAATTTAACGTAATTTAGTGTAATTCAACATAATTTATTGTAATATAGTATAATTCAACATAATTTCAAGTAATCTAGTGTATTTTAGTATAAATATGCTAATTATAAATCAAAAGAAGTAATCTAACAAATAATTTAAACACAAAATTTAAATTTTCAGTGTTAGATTTCATTATTTTTTCTCTTCATAATGTTTCTAAAAAAAAAAAGAGACTAAACCGGCCATTTTCTAGCCGGTTTAGGGGGGAGTAAGCCGGCCAGAAAATGGCCGGTTTACGGGGGGAGTAAGCCGGCCATTTTCTGGCCGGTTTGGGTATTTTTAGCGAAAGTTTGGAAGTCTGAGCATAATTAATAATTTGTATTAAACTTTGGATATTAATAAAAATGTCGGGCAATGTTGACTGGTACTGCTTTTGGATTTCTAGTAGTGAGATACCATCTCTTTTATTTTCTATAAGATTGACTTTAGTAAGAATACCTAGTTTCTAGCTGACACCTTAGTGGCCCTTAGAATCAATGAGCTGATTTGTAATGCATAATACCATATTTGCGACATTAAATTCAATTTGTACAGAGACCGTTATACCATAATTATTATTATAAGCACGACAATTGTCCTTAATATTAGACAAGCCTCTTGTTCTTATTTTATTTTGTGCTTACACAGGCAAAGCTGTCACCTCATTTAGCACTGTCAGGAAAATAAGTATCATTTTAATGCATATGCCTAATCTTGTATCAGTGGCTTAATTTATATTTGTTTCTGGTTCTGATGTGGAAGCTCTGTGTTATATTGGGTCATAACTTCTCATATATATATATATTTCATTTTCTATCTGCAGGTATGTTTCTTGGAAGTTAAAATTCTAATTAATGAGAAGTTTAGAACAAAGCAGAAGGTTTTTAATTGCTTTGTTTATTTTGTGAAATGAGATATCATTTGTCTTTATTACATATTTTAGGTGTTTGTCCAAGACATAGGTGAAGACATTGGTGTTGGTCCAAGAGAACGGGTTACCTCTTTGGGCAGTACAAATGACTTTCTGGTCACTTCCAGGTACATCTTATTGTATTACAAATTTCATACTACACTTCTTAATTCGAATAAACGGAGGGTTTCTTGAATGATTACTTTTGTTTGTTTGGTACAGGTATGTTTTACGATCTTATGGTCAGGTTCTAGCTTCTGTACTGAAGCTACTGGATATGGACTGGTGCGTTATTTTTTTTTTTCTGTTATGGATTTAGCAGGTGTAGTAGGATCTAAATTTTATCTAAGTGAATTTCATGAGATGTGTAAAGTTTCCAAAATGTTTTGCCTTAGTATTGTTCTCTTAAATACTCATTATTTAATATTTTGATTGTTTATTTAATTAGGTATTTGATTGCGAAGGTTATCTTGAACGTGCTTAAATGTTGCGTCTGATGATTGGCGCTAATGGCAGATTGCAGAATTATGCAACTAATTTCTTGACCGTAAATTATTTTGTAAATTTTTGTTAATGGGTGATGAATATATTTTGGGTATATTTAGAAGTTCATTTTAGTACTGTTGTTGTAATGTTTTTTGGTATTTTTGTACAATGTATGATAATTGTACTATGTTGATTAATGCTTATTAAATGTTATCTTTATATTTCAATGTGTTTATGTAAATCTGGTTCAATGGAAATGTAACAGCTTATTGGGTTGGTACCGGGTTGGTACTAGATCGGTACAGGGAGGAGGATTATAGAATTGGAGCATGCAAAAAGTCTTGCAAATAATCAGGTAGGACCCACATTCATTAGCCTTGCAAATAGTCAGGTGGGGTCCATATTTGCTAGTCTTGCAAATAGTCAGGTGGGGTCCACATTCGCTAGCCTTGCAAATAACCATATGGGGCCCACATTCGTTAACCTTGCAAATACTCAGATGGGGCCCACACTTGACATCCTTGCAAATACTCTTGTTGGGTGCCAACTCTGAAAGTATTAGCAAGCGTACTTTTTGCAAGGGCGGCTCATGCAAAAGTCTAGAGAAAAGTATTAGCAAGCGTAAGCCCTTGCAATAAGTATGAAACTGAGTATTTGCATTGGGGCTTAAAACAACGGTAGTATTTGCAAGCGTAGCGCTTGCAAATGATGTTTTTGAGGCTTGTTTTTGAGGCTTGTTTTTGAGGCTTGTAGCAAAGGTAAGCCGTTATAACAAGCCAATTTCTACCGTTGTCAATACTGGAGATTCTAGTAGTATCTGTACTAGTGTTAAGTTGATTTTGAGGACATTTTATCCTAGATAGAATCCAAATGCATGCATGTTAATTCACATGTACGTAACAATTATTGATAGCTAGCTGTAATAATAAAAAACATATGAAATGAAACTAATAGCAGAAAACAAGTACCGGAAGAGAGCAAAACGAGAACGAGTAGAAAAGCAATCTTCATCTTAATTGTTTTTCTTTATTAAAAAATTGTTGTTAGTTTTGAACATATATAAAGTTAGAACAAATTATTTATAGTGTTCTCTTGATCATATTATCCTTTTTCTAAATAAAGTTTATCTGTTTTGTCACTTCAAATCTATATATGTGCGTCTCCATAGGTATTAATTAATTGTCAGATCAATATATAATTGTAAAACAAAAATTAAGTTAAATCGGACCATTTAACTATCTACTAAAAATAGAATTACTTAACTAACCATGCAAATTAATTAACTGTTCAATTAATAATTAGTAATCCTAGCTAGCTAGCTAGCTAGCTATCAATATTTTTTTTGGTTAACATGTGAATTAAAGGTGTTGTTTGTCGCATCGTCCTAAAAAAGGACCACCTTGAGTTTGACTTCAAATATAAAAAATATCCCAAGTGAATAGAAAATCATACCTCATAGTCATATCAACTCACTACTACAAAACGTTAACCATACACAACATATTATATACGGATGTGATAAAAATTCAAATTAACAGTGTATAAAGAGAGGAAGCGCTAGCACGAAAATGAGCTAATGAATCATACACACACAATCAATTAAAATAAAATAGTGTATTAAAGACACCTATATTTGTACACAGTTTTTTTATTATTGAACCGTGTACACTTAGACACCTCCATACACGATTAAAATTCATTCATTCCCTCAATTGAACCAATTCAAAATTTGTATGTATAATCCAATTTGTATACATCTGTGTGTATTGAGTTCACAAAACACAAACCTATATTTGTCCAAATCTTCAAACACAGATTTCTAAAAAAACCGTGTAAGATTCATTTGTGCCCTTAATTGAACCAATTCAAAATTTGTATGTATATATGATTTAATTTGTATAAATTTGTGTATTGAGTTCAATTACATTCTTAATTTATAAATGCATGTTATCATATTAATTAATTTATGTTTGTTTATGGCTAGAAAATTAACAGGGATGTTTTTCATAACATTAATTATAAACATCTTATGAAAAAAATAATATATACAGTACAAATTAAATAACATAAGACAAACAAGCAACTTAAACAAGCAAAACATATATACATTAAAGTGTGAAGCGGCAAACACAAAGGGATTTGGTTGAAGGCTTTGTCTGAGTCCGGTTCTAATTTTGATTGGGAGAGACATGTTAATAATCAGTTAAGAACAGTAGAGAGACATGTTAATAATCAGTTATGAACAGTAGAGAGACACGTTAATATCAGTTAAGAACAGTAGAGAAAGGTAAGAGGCTCTGGATAGTTCCCAAGAAATTATAGTGAGATGAACCTTAATTTGCTATGACAATTGCCTGGTCAAATTATAGTCCGATTCAGCATCTTCATTGATATCCGACATTTCAAAAGGCTCGTGTGAATCTTCCATCATATCATATTCATCAAGTAATTCCTTGTAATTCGAGAAGATCATGCAACAGATTATCTTGTGCAGCTTGTCACGTTCCGACTTGTCACGATATACACTTTGATTTTCTTTGACCTTCGGACACAACTTGTTACGCCAACTTGTCATAGTATGGATTGTTGACTTGCGTTAACATTTGGCCGTGACTATTAAACCTGCACGTATCTCAAACAGAGAAACTGTAAAATTCAATGATTATATGTTTTGCAAATTAGTCAAATAGCACATAAGATTGCTTACAACAACAACCCCCCTTTTGACGATTTGCAAAACACTCTATCCCCGGCAACGACAAAAAAAATCTTGATGACTCAAATTGAGACTACTACTTTTAAATAATTTTTAAACCCTAATTTCCACTTACGTTCTGATCACAAATGTATGATCCTACCGTATAGTATAATTGGGGTGTTGATGAAGCCAAAACATATAGCGAAAATCACTATCTTTTCTTCCGAAAAATGGCAAAAAGTGAATGCAAAGTAGTTATTTTTTTGATTTATTTACCGCAAACGTGTTTTTAGGTCTTTTTGGTAGGTTTTTAAGAAAGTTGTGTACTTAGGGCAAAAAGAGAGCAAAAGTGTTGTATTTAGGCGATTTCTGAATAAGTCGTCAAAATGGAGCATTGCATGGAGCATGCAACACCTCACACGAAAGTGCACAACATATGAAATGGCAAAAATACAAGAAAATCCGCTTAATCAGGAATCCCTGCGGCATACCCTGAGGCCGCATGATTCGTGGACTGTCCTAAACATGGACTTTCTCTGATGGGCCTTCCAGAAGAACGCAAATTCCTGATGGGCCTTCTAGAATGACGTATTTTCTTAAGAGCCAAGCTATTTTTGGCTTCATCTATCCAATCATGGGTGGACCCCACGTCCCCCACTACTTCCACTACTCCACCTCTCATTTAGGAATGCTATAAATACCCCTCTTATAATAGAATTTAGTGTGCGTATTTAATTGTGTCAAGTCCAGAATTGTAGCTTCATTGTTAGGTTAGGTTAGAGAGTTACTTAGAGAGAGAATGTTAGCCATTAGAAGCCAAGCAAGAGAAGAAGACGTCATCTAAAGAGGCAGAGGTTCTTCCATCTTCAATTGGGTTGTAATTTATGTTCTTCTTATTTTATTTCTTTTATTTTTCCATGGTCATAAGAAGCTAAACTTCTCATATCTAGGGTGAGGGTTGTACTAGAATTCTTAATTATGTTTTAGTATATGTTTATGTTTTGTTTATGTTATGGTTTGAGTTTCCTTTGCACTTTAAATTTCTTTTTATTGTATACTTGTATACATAGTTTTGTCTACTACATGTCAATGATCTCCGCATACCAATAGGTGTTAAGTCGTTGCATCCTTGTGTGAGAAGGATAATGCATGTAAGTACTTCAAACACTTCGGCTAACGAGGCTTGGCAGCGGTTCAAAGACTAGGGTTAGAACCCAGTGGGCTCCCTTGGTAGGATAACGTAAATTGTATATTTAAATAACATTACAAGACACTTAGATTAAGTAGGGTCTTTGGGATATTTCAACTACGGGGTAGTATAGGAAAATAATATAATTACGTACCTAAAATACTTTAGTCCTGGTAGCCCAAGATCCGATCACAAGATCGGAAAAACTTTTCAAATCGCATAAACAAACACCCAGCATGCTCTGCGGGTAGTGATAGTGCCACATGCGGGGTAGCTGTGTTAGCATGTAATAATCTAGAAGTCAATAATATGATAAATTTATCATATAAAACTTTGTTCATGAATTGGATAATTAATAAAATGTCATTTTGTTGACTTGAGTATTATTGCATTTATGAATCATTTCGAGTTAATGACTGAAATTGTGAAACTTCATAATACAGATGATATATATACTCTTAAGAGTCTCTAACCAAGGTAATTAGTAGGAACACTAATTAACCGCTACAAAATTAGTATGTGGACTAAAAGATGGTTAAGTTTTACAGACCATAACCAAGAGATGTCATTTTAATCACATAGATACATGTTCCTGAAACATGGTATTAGACAGACCTCGAATAAAACATTAAATGGAATTGTGTTCGTGTCATTAATGTTTTCATTCAGTATTAACTTCTAAAGTATGAGGTATTCATCTTTCCTACATAAGAGATGTATATGTGTGTGTGTTGTCTAACACTGTCCGTAAAAGGTAGCCATAACGGTAGTACTTTGGTATACATAACTTATGCGGAGGAAGAGATGTTCACCAAAAGTACTATTATCCCTCGTATTTTTGTACGAGTAATAGTATCACTGGGCCCTTGATAGAGTAAGGTTATCTGTTAGCAGTATGATTACAAGAGTAATCATATTTGATAATCTACTCAGGATCAAGAAAAGATTAAGTTTGCAAGGATGACACACACCTACCTTGAAACTGATCTGATAGCTATGAGACAAAATAATTAACACGAGTAAATAGTTTACTGGATCGTGATATTGTACAGTACAAAATCATCTGTGTAATTGGATGGTCAGAATGCGTTTTGCCAGGTGCCTCTTATGATTTGTAGAAGTTAAAATAGTTTTAATTTCTATTTACCAACATAACACAGATCCTATCAGGTCACACCAATAGGAAAGTAATCAGAGAATTAATTTATTTTGATTAATTATAAATGTTATAATTAATAAATAAATGTCATAGAGATGACAAGCTTAAACACATTAAATTTATAAGCGTGTACGACACGTATAAATTTATCGCAACAAGCACCCAGCTTACAAGCACCTCAAATTTTCCTATAAATAGAGGGGTAGGGGTTGAGAAAAATATAGAAATCAGATTCGACTCGATTCGATTCGGTTATAATATTTTCCTCTCAAATAGTATTTGTGTTGGAGAGGAAAGAATACGTAATCTGATTACGTATATCTTGCAGGTTTGTTGAATAGTGTTCTCGGGATTCGTGAATAGTGTTTTTGCAAAGTACGCGGTATTTTGCCGTCGATCGTGAATAGTGTATTTTGCGAATAACGCGGTTATAGTATTTCTGGCAATAGAAATAACCACTCTCTGGTTATTCCTGGTGGATAACCAATAGAGGCATCAGACGTCTGGTGCTACGAGACACGACTTCAATCCAATTGGAATTTGGATACACGGTATAAATATTATCTTAATCTATTTAATTGTTAAATAGATTTAAGTTTTTAGAAAATCAATCATGGAGTAGATCCTCGTAGGATTAAAAGATTATGTCAAGGGAAATACTGAAAAAGGAACTTTCGGTGGTCTTTCCGACGTAACTCTTTTAATCCTCGGATTAAGTTAAAAGTAAAATTTTTGTTTTACGATCTTTCCGCATACTTAACCTAATCAAATGGTACATGAAAACCCTACAGTGGTATCAGAGCGCAAGGTCCTCCCGCTGATTGATTTTCGAAAAGTTATAACTTACGCAAATAAAGTGTGTATACCGAGCATCGATTTAATTCTTAGATTTGCAGCTAAAAGTCCAAACCGAATAAAATGTGATTTTCTTGGTTCAGTTTTTCGACTAAGAAAAATTAAATTAGATTTTAATCTTTCTTTTCGCTTTCTTATGAAATGTGAATTTCTTTGGTTCGGTTTTCCGACCGAGAAAGATAAAAGTGACTTTATGCTTTCTTTACATTTTCTTTTCAAAAACTTTCGACTGTGTAAAAGTATATCTAAGAATGTGATGAAGCAATAAAGTACCTGAGTAAGAGCTGTTGATCTCCACACGTAAAAGATAAGGTTATGTCAAGGGAAAGACTGGAAAATGACAAATTTCGTTTGGCTTTCCGACGTAACCCCTTTTACGTGTCCTGATAACTGGCCCAAAGGGAACTTTGTCACGTTACCAAATTACTTTTGCACTTTCGAAGAATGGCAAAATGTGACTTTTTCGCCTTTTCGAAAACCTTCGGTTATATAAAGTATATCTAAGAATGTGATGAAGCAATAAAGTACTTGAGTAAGAGCTGTCATTTCTACACCGTGAAAGAGATGGTTCTGTCTAAGAAAGATTGAGTCTAAGCGGTCCTTGTGACCCCGATCTTTTCTGGGAGCCCTTTTTACATGTCCTAATGGCTGGCCCAAAAGGAACTTTGTCACGTTACCAAATTGCTTTACGTACTGAAAAGAATAAACTGTGTTTTAAACATATAAACTGTTTATATGCTTATTACGGTATAAATAAAGAACAAAAGCATAGCTGCAAAATAAAGAATTAGAACTGGTAAAAAAATATACGTGACTTGATCGTGTATAAGTAAATTAGATTTACTGCTTTGATATGACATGTGTAAATTAGATTTATCGCTTTCAAAGAACCGTGAAAGAAGGTTGCGTCAAGGGAAAGACTGAAAAAGGACAGATTTTGTTTGGCTTTCCGACCAACGCCTTTCACATGTCCGTAGAATTGTCTAAAGTCAGCTTTACAAACTGACTGCTTACAAGTCTAACTTAACCACAAACCCTAAAAATTAAGTAATATCCCCTACCTACTCTATCCTCCTCACACCATTGTTCATTGGTTGATGGGTCCACTACTCAGTAGGCATCACCTTTTACCTTTGGTGGTCGAGGGATATGTCAGACATATCAAACCAAACAGAGTGAGGTTACTTACCGATGATTTCCAAAACAGTTTTGGGCTCGGGGCAAAGTTTCGTTAAAACACACGATGTTTAACGGAACCAAGAATCACATAAGAGGTTTTGTCTAAAACATACGGATGTGATTAGCACCTGAGTTGCTTACCTAAAATAACTAATGGCCAAGTTTCATGCCGCCGCTGGCTTGTGTCTTAGTGAACATAGGGATCTTGGTCCTACTACAAAAGGGAATAGAACAAATTTGTAGTGGGAGTTTTATTATTGGAATAAGACATTACATGAACAAAAGCTAAAATCTTTACTTTTAACATTGTAGCACATGGCTAAAGAAACGTCTTTCTCATTACGTTCCTTACTCGATAAGGAAGAGCTAAACGCAGACGGATCAAATTTTACGGACTGGTTCCGTAATCTAACCATTGTTTTGAGACGTGAAAAGAAAGAATACGTTCTCAATACACCATTCCCTGACACACCTAAAACTGACGCAACAGTAGATGAAGTCGCTAAGCATGTCAGGCACAAAGAAGATGAGCTTGATGTGCAAAGCCTACTTGTAGGGATTATGGGTCCTGATTTGAAAAGACGATTCATAGATACCAAATCCTACGACATGTGTGACCAGCTTAAGAAAATGTTTCAAGAGCAGGCACGTGTTGAGAGGTATAAAGTGACTAAGTCTTTGTTGAGTCACAAAATGGCAGAGAGCGACTTTATCAGTGCTCACATGCTTCGTATGACGAGCGATATGGAGCAACTGGAGAGGCTTAACTGTCCGTTGAGCAAAGAGTTGGCAACGGACATTATCCTGAACTCACTTCCTCACAGCTATTCGGGGTTCATCATGAACTTCCATATGCATGGGATGGATAAGAGCTTGCAGGAGCTCCAAGGGATGTTGAGGATCGCTGAGGGAGACATGAAGAAAAGTTCTCATGTCCTCATGATCCAAGACGGTGGGAGAAAGATTAAGAAGACAAAAGGGAAAAAGGCTCCCAAGTACAAAGGCAAAGGGAAGCAGGTTCTTAAACAGAACACTCCCAAGGTAAAAGTTTCTGCTACCTCTGACTGCTATTATTGTAATAGCAAAGGTCACTGGAAGAGAAACTGCCCGAAATATCTGGCGGATCTGAAAGCTGGAAAAGTATCCAAAGCTTCAACCTCAGGTATTTTTGTTGTTGAAGTTAATGTTGCAACCTCTATTAATGATTGGGTACTGGATACCGGATCATGTGCTCATATTTGTTCGAATATGCAGGCACTAAAGAATAGAAGGAAACTACGCAACAAGGAAGTACAACTCCGAGTTGGAAACGGAGCACAAGTTGCAGCCGTAACAGCCGGTAGTATAGAGTTGTATTTGCCCAGCGGGCTTATAATGGAACTAGAAAATATTTATTTTGTTCCTAGCATTTCTAGAAATATCATATCAATCTCATGTTTAGAGATGAATGGTTTTTCATTTTTGATAAAAGACAAGCATTGTTCTATTTATAAAGATGAATTATATTATGGATCTTCTTATATGATAAATGGTCTTTATATGCTGGAAATGGAAAAACCCGTGTTTAACATCAATAACAAACGACTCAAAACATCTCATGAAAGTACGACTTACATGTGGCATTGTCGCCTTGGTCATATAAACGAGAAACGCATCAAGAAGTTACAAGAAATTGGGCTTCTTGGTAAATTTGATCTTGAATCAATTAATACATGCGAATCTTGCTTACGTGGAAAAATGACCAAAGCGCCTTTCTCCAAAAAGGGCGAAAGGGCAAGTGACTTATTAGGTCTTATACACACTGATGTATGTGGACCTATGAGTACTTGTGCAAGAAACGGTTATTTCTACTTTATCACGTTTACTGATGATTACAATAGATATGGTTATGTCTACTTGATGAGACATAAGTCTGAATCCTTTGAGAAGTTCAAGGAATTCAAGACTGAAGTAGAAAATCAACTGAATAAAAGTATTAAGGCCTTACGGTCAGACCGTGGAGGCGAGTACTTAAGTTATGAGTTTAAAACGTACTTAAAAGAATGTGGGATAGTCTCACAACTCACGCCTCCGGGAACACCGCAATGGAACGGTGTTTCTGAGAGAAGGAATCGAACTCTGCTGGACATGGTTCGTTCCATGATGAGTAACGCCACCCTTTCAAAATTGTTTGGGGACACGCACTAGAAACTGCTGCACTAACGATAAATAGGGTCCCATCTAAATCAGTATAAAAGACTCCGTACGAGTTATGGTTTGGAACAGTTCCAAATATATTTTTTCTTAAAATTTGGGGTTGCGAAGTATTTGTCAAACGTATGACGTCTGATAAACTTGAACCCAAATCTGATAAATGTTTTTTTGTAGGATATCCTAAGGAAACGAAAGGATATTACTTTTATCACCAAACAGTGAACAAAATAGTTGTCGCTCGTCATGGTGTGTTCTTGGAGAAAGAGTTTCTTGCAAGAAAAAGTAGTGGGAGTAATATAATACTTGAAGAGGTTCAAGATACATCACAGGATATCATATCAAAAGTTGATTATATAATCCCACAACTTGATGCTTCGGCCAATGAGCATTTGGATGAACCAAATCCACAAACAGTTGTGGAAGAGGTTCAAGTCTCGAGCTCAGATACTTCGACGCAAGTTGAAGTAGAACTAAACCCGCAAACTGTTGTGGATGAAGTTCAACAGCCGGAAGCACAAGTCCTACGTAGGTCGGAAATGATAGTACATGCACCTGAAAGGTACATGGGACTTCACGAAGTCTCAGTGTTTGACACTGAAGATCCTCTGACTTATGCGGAAGCAATGGATAGGCCCGACTCCGATAAATGGCTGGAGGCCATGAAATCCGAAATGCAATCCATGTACGACAATCAGGTCTGGAACCTAGTCGTACCACTTGATGGGGTAAAACCCATAGGGAACAAGTGGGTTTTCAAAAGGAAAATAGACATGGATGGGAATTTGACTGTGTACAAGGCTAGGCTAGTGGCAAAATATTTCAAACAAATTCAAGGAATTGATTATGATGAAACTTTTTTGCCCGTAGCCATGTTCAAGTCAATTAGAATACTCCTAGCAATTGCCGCTTTTCATGATTATGAAATATGACAAATGAATGTCAAAACCGCTTTCTTAAACGGAAACTTAGAAGAGGACGTGTATATGATACAGCCCTCAGGTTTTGAAGATCCAAATAATGCTGGGAAGGTGTGCAAGCTTCTTAAATCCATTTATGGATTGAAGCAAGCATCACGGAGTTGGAATCTTCGATTTGACGAAGAAGTCAAAAAGTTTGACTTCGTCAGATGCGAAGAAGAACCCTGTGTGTACAGGAGAACTAGTGGGAGTGTCATCGCTTTTCTAATCTTATATGTCGACGACATACTCTTAATAAGTAACGATATTCCTTTATTGCAATTAGCCAAGTCTTCATTAAAGAAAGTCTTTTCAATGAAAGACTTGGGCGAGGCTGTCTATATACTAGGCATAAAGATCTACCGAGATAGATCAAAGAGACTCATAGGATTGAGTCAAAGCACGTACATTGACAAAGTGCTGAATTGTTTCAGCATGCAGGATTCTAAGAAAGGATTCCTGCCAATGAATTATGGTGCACATCTTAGCAAGACTCAGTGTCCTTCGACAACTGATGAGCGAAGCATAATGAGTAGAATTCCATACGCTTCGGCTATTGGATCTATCATGTACGCCATGTTGTGCACTCGCCCTGATGTCTCGTACGCTTTGAGTGTGACGAGCAGATATCAGGCTAATCCAGGAATGGAGCACTGGAATACTGCAAAGAATATCCTTAAGTACTTGAGAAGAACTAAGGATATGTTTCTCGTCTACGGCGGTGACTCCGAGCTCGTAATAAATGGCTACACTGATGCAAGTTTCCAAACTGACCGAGACGATTCGAGATCTCAGTCTGGATACGTGTTCATACTCAACGGTGGTGCTGTGAGTTGGAAGAGACCACAGCAGACTCAACCACCGAAGCTGAGTACATAACTGCATCCGAGGCAGCAAAAGAGGGTTTCTGGATTAAGAAGTTCCTTAGCGAACTAGGAGTGGTTCACAGTGTTCAAATCCTTGTGGATCTCTACTGTGACAACAATGAAGCTATAGCTCAGGCCAAGGAACCGAGATCGCACTCGAAATCCAAACATGTCCTACGCCGTTATCACCTAATACGAGAAATTGTAAATAGAGGTGATGTAAAGATTTGCAAGGTTGACACAATCAGCAACACAACTGATCCACTAACAAAACCTCTTCCTCAAGCCAAGCACCAGATGCATACAGCTTCTATGGGTCTGAGACACATAGGAGATTGGTTGTGAGATTTTCTTTAGATCTACGAGATTTTTAGAATATAGAGATTTGTATAGAATAGGGGCCTACGATGATTGGCTCATAGCTTAAGTGGGAGATTGTTAGCATGTAATAATCTAGAAGTCAATAATACGATAAATTTATCATATAAGCTTTGTTCATGAATTGGATGATTAATAAAATGTCATTTTGTTGCCTTGAGTATTATTGCATTTATGAATCATTTCGAGTTAATGACTCGAATTGTGAAACTTCATAATATAGATGATATATACTCTTAAGAGTCTCTAACCAAGGTAATTAGCAGGAACACTAATTAAACCGCTACAAGGTTAGTATGTGGATTAAAAGATGGTTAAGTTTTACAGACCATAGACAAGAGATGTCATTTTAATCACATAGATACATGTTCCTGAAACATGGTATTAGACAGACCCCGAATGAAATATTAAATGGAATTGTGTTCGTGTCATTAATGTTTTCATTTAGTATTAACTTCTAAAGTATGAGGTATTCATCTTTCCTACATAAGAGATGTATATGTGTGAGTTTTGTCTAACGCTGTCCGTAAAATGTAGCCATAACGGTAGCACTTTGGTATACATAACTTATGCGGAGGAAGAGATGTTCACCAAAAGTACTATTATCTCTCGTATTTCTGTACGAGTAATAGTATCACCGGGCCCTTGATAGAGTAAGGTTATCTGTTAGCAGTATGATTACAAGAGTAATCATATTTGATAATCTACTCAGGATCAAGAAAAGATTAAGTTTGCAAGGATGACACACACCTACCTTGAAACTGATCTGATAGCTATGAGATAAAAGAATTAACACGAGTAAATAGTTTACTGGATCGTGATATTGTACAGTACAAAATTATCTGTGTAATTGGATGGTCATAATGCGTTTTTCCAGGTGCCTCTTATGATTTGTAGAAGTTAAAATAGTTTTAATTTCTATTTACCAACATAACACAGATCCTATCAGGTCACACCAATAGGAAAGTAATCAGAGAATTAATTTATTTTGATTAATTATAAATGTTATAATTAATAAATAAATGTCATAGAGATGACAAGCTTAAACACATTAAATTTATAAGCGTGTACGACACGTTGTATAAATTTATCGTAACAAGCGCCCAGCTTACAAGCATGATCAGAGTCAAAATGATGATGAATTACGTAGGGTTTTGTCTTAGGTTTTGCATATTTTCTCACACCTATGTTTAATTTATTAGAGAAAGAGGCTAATGTCACCCTTCTTTATGTTTTATTATAGAAAATAGGTTTTGGGACTATTTTACGCCAAATGGAGCGAGAATCGGGTCAATCGGATAGGCGACGCTCATCGATTAAGTCTCTGTTACGGTCCATATTGCCTAATACAAACCTAGCTGAATACGGACCTGGAGATAGCGTGATACGCATTAAACCCTTCAGCGACAAGGTCTCAATGCGGACCGTATCAGTCAATACGGACCGTAACCAAGGCGCCTCTTGGGGAATAACTGCCGACAACTGTATCCAGATCATGTTTTTTGGCTTCCACTCAACTCCAGACGTTCCTTCACTCCTATATAAGCACCCTAGACAAAATAATTTCGTATCTTTGTGTTTGACCCTAAAAAGTTGCTATTTAAACCTGACATAAGAAATAGCAATTTTGGGAACAATTAAAATGTCAAGACATACATAGACCCTTCAAATTAAAATTGAGAACAACATATTAAAATTCTTGGTAGTATTCTACATGCAAAACCATGAATTTTGATGTGTGAAATGGTTAAAATCATTAAAGAATTAATTTCCTACAAATGAAAGAATGGCTGGACAATGTGCTGTGTGCAAATTTTGGTTGTACTTAGCAAAAATTTATGCTTGAACAGCCACTGGGTGCAAATTGGTGCCATCAAACAAATCTTATTGATACTGGGCCCACATGTCAATGACTTAGCCCCTTTTTTCGCTAGACCCTTGGTTTGGGTGAACTCGGAACATAGAAAGGTAATTGTGTAGACCGAGCTAGCAGTAATACGGCCTTCCATGGGCCGAGACCATGCACCCGCGACCCAATGTCGCCGAACTTAAAGTTCGGGCGCTGTGACCCCTTCAACTTGTGAGGACTCGGTGTACTATACACCGTGCAGTGCTTTCTACACGGCTCACAAGGTCTAAGACCAGCCAAAGCAACAATACAACCAAATAACATGATTGGCCTCTAATAATGGAGACCGACAATGGGCCCCTGTTGTCAGCTCTCTCTTCCTCCTTCTCCTTCCCGATTGCAACAGAAAATGAAGTTCAAACTCGGGTTTAAAGATTGAAGCTTTGTACAAGACTTTACCTGAGATTACGGAGTACCCCTACCCTTTCTCATTGATCGAAGCTACAAGTATGAATGTTTCAATAAACTCCAACTTGAAGCCGAGAAGGGAAGTAAATTAAAATGGGAAATGAACAATAGAGTTCAATTCGGGCTTTGAAACTTTGCAGGGCTACACCACAGGGCTATGCGATGATTGTATAAGCTCTAATTTAAAGGGAAAAGGGCCAATTCGGTATACACCATGAACCCGATTTGGGTCAGAACCGAGTTATATCGGAGGTACATTCCCAACTGTCCAAATGATGCATTGTGCTTCGGCACATATTAGGAGATTAGTAGAGATGCTATCTGTCAAATTAGTGTGCCCAAAGGCGCTATAACCAAGAAGGGAGCACTATAAGCTCGGTATACCGCCGGTATAGCATACCCCCGACTCTACAGCTATTAACTGGCTCCTTAGTCCCCAGGAAGCGTGTCACACTGCCCTTGGGTAGTGACAAAAATAGAAGAATCTGCTCCAGAGGTGCAGGAGCACGAAAATTGAATGTTTCCTCATTTGGCCGGTTAATCAATGGCTATGAGACAAGGCACGATGTTTAAAGATTATCTAAGAGTTGATATTAATCCAGATAGAGGTTTATGATGTGTGAAG
>SWLB01000115.1:0-60000 GCA_011114355.1 Carex littledalei | reverse complement strand
TCCTTACTTTTATTCAAACCGTACTTTCTTTTATTCAAACCAAATATAGTGTGCTTAGCTACAAAAAACAATGATTGCGCTAAGCGAAGTATGCACCTATATTTATATATCATCTTGTATCCTTATTTGATTTTCTTTTATTTCTTTATATCATGTGTGCAATTTAAATTGTGTGTGTACCGGTGGTTTATCTTTATCAATTCACTATTGTGTGCTATTATGTATGTTGTACCTTATTTTCAATGTAATTCATTTTTATGTGCTTATGTGGAACCATGTGTGATTTATATCCTTTCTCTTGTCGTACAATATTAATTCACCTAACAAACCAAGTGTTGAACTATTATTTAAGTATGTATAAATCTTTCTTTAATAATTTTGAGCTTTTCATATGAGGGTATATACATTCCTCCTCCTGAGTGTTTGTCCCAAAGTTCGAATTTGTGATATTATTCAATTTACTCCTATGCTAATAAATAAATGTATCCTTTAAGCAATCCACAATTTTAGTATTGATTTTTTTTAGGACCTCTCTTCAATGAATAAAAAGAATGAAAGTACAAAAAAAATAAAAAATAAAAAGAGAACCTGGTGACCCAATGCCTTATTTTACTTCTACCAGCTTTATAATGGCTTTAGACATTTGACACATGGGAAACATATATCACAATTACAGCCTTGTAAAAATTATATAATAATTGCAACCTGTATTTTGATATTTCTCATACATATGTAGTTTCTGATTGTCAACAAAGACTCAGTCTAACACTAATCCAAATAGAAAACCCAAAATCTAATATGCCGACTAGTATCAGTATGCTAAAGCTCTTATCTAGAATGGAAATCCATTATGGGCCCCTATCTCATTGTAATACATTTATATATTAAATATAGCCCAAGAATTCATCACAAGCAAGGCCCAACCCAATTTTGCATGCCATGAATGGACCGGACCATATTCTAAAACTTTTGATCAGTGGTGAATTTGACAATTAACACAAGAATATAAGAAAATGGAAAGGTTTAATATTTATTTGTATTTAGATTTCACAATTTAATCTTGAACCGAAAATAGAGGATAAATGTAAATGAAAAATGAATTATATGTATTTGCATTGCACATAATGGAAATTAATTATGCATTGCACATAATAGAAATACTTAAGCAACATTCTATTAATTAAAGTTTGACTATCTGCATACAAATGTCGTTGATTCGAATTTGTTTCTGAGTTTTCTAAAATTGAAGGTTTGATTTGTTAAATAAGTGGTTTTCTTTTTCCAGAATATTTAAATTGAAATAATAGGAAAATTAGTTTGCATATGCGTTGTGGATTTTTGGGGTTTTTATTAAAATATAAAAGAAATAAGTTATTGGGCCTCATTAATTCTTAATCAAGATTGATTTGAATTTTCCACATTGGAATTAACAAATGGAGACTATATTACATTTTTCTGATTTCTTTTTCTGGAGAGAGAACCACTTAATCTCTAATATTCCTTTACTCCACCGAGCTCTTCAGTGAGATTTTCTCATCGAGTCCAGACCACTTTGAAATTATCAGAAATATAAAAGTAGCTGGAGAGTGAGGGAGAGTAAAAGAAGGAAAAAAAGAGTATATAGAGGAGAGAAAGAAGGAAGTGGTGATGATAGTCTTACAACAACGAACAAAGGAGGACAAGGAGGTGGTCCTTGATGGCATTGAGTTGGTTAGTTGCTGAAGCTTGTCAAGTTGTTGCTCGCTCTCTTTATTGTGTGACTTGAATCGAGCGAAAACTCTGCACAGTTGGATCCAGTAACTGACACGTCCTTATCGCAACCACACTGTGAACAGATGATCCTAACATTGTCAAGGTGCGGATTTAGAGTTATTCTCAGGTCTTCCCAATTTGTTTTATGGTTGCTTGTCTCGCATTTGTGTGTTTATTATTGCTGTGATTGAATAGTTGTTTACTTGTTTGGTTGTGAGATTATAGCTAAAATAGTGTTATATTTTTATATTGAAGCATAAAGATGCATGATCATATATTTTTATAGCAAAATATGAAAATGAAGCATGATGTTAAATTTAGAATTTAGTTTAGAAATATGTGCCTACAGTTATTAATTTCATTAATTTTTATAATTGTTATATATTTAGACCGAATTTGATTAATAAAAAAATAAATTTTCAATTGAGATGTAATTAGTATAATTCAGTGTAATTCATAGAAAGTATCATGACGATAAGAACATTTGTGACTGATCAGACAGTTACTTTAGGTGATTCGGACCCATGGAAAATGCCATTGAACGAGAAGTCCAGCATGGACACTAGGAAGCATGGTGTTCACTTCGACTCCATTGCACCAGGCATAGCTTTTATGTTGAAATCCACTTTTTTCTTTCCAGCGCCCGTACTGCTATTTTGAAACAAGGAGAGCAGTCGCCCCCTATTTCATCAATTCTAGGGCGACTGCTCTTCTTGAATTTTGAAACAGGGAGCAGTCGCCCCTTGAATTTTGAACATTTTTGGAGGTTCATAGGTTTGTAACAAATTTGTCCTTCCCTGTAATTTTATTGGGCTTTCCTCTGGAATTCTAATTTGTAATTATATATGGATATATTTAGTGTTAAAATTAAAATAATTTTTTTGAACTTTAATTAGTATTTATGATTAGAAATTAGACGTGAGAACATTGAAAATTTTAACTGAGCTCAAACTTTAAGCATAAAGGAAGGAACGACTACTTTGTTTGGGAGGTCGTGCTTTAGTTCATAATTTAGTAACTGGACCCCCGATGTGCCAACGTGAGAAATAAAGTGAGATAATCTACGAATCATTCCCAACAGGAGTTGATGCAGCTCTGTTTTTTTCCTAGGCTATAAATTTCCAGTAGCAACACATGTCACGTATACTACATAATAGAAAGTCAAACATGGTAACGTTTCCGATCGAGAAGTGTATATATATATATGATCATTCACGGCTCACATGTGGGCCCAGGCTGTTGTTGATATTACGCTGTCAAACGTGGTGTATTTATATTGAATATTAAACGGATATGAATATAGTTTGAATACATATTTATATATTGTAACAAAATTAACTAATTATTCAGAAAATTATTTTTCAAAATAATTTTCGGTTCTGCATACTTTTATCCTACTCTTTCTTAGACATGTTCATATAAATGTATGTAAAGTCAATCTATTGTTTTTAAGTATTTTTATTTTTTATTTGTAATGAGTTCATACTTTTTGTGTGTAATGTAATTGTAAATGTTATTTAGATCGGTAAATGTAGTGTTTTTGGTATGTGATGTGTTTAAATTAATGATTAGCAAATACGGAGCTAGCTCATTATAAACTGTATTTTTTATTGTATATAGTCCTTTTCATATATATATATAGACACACACAAAGAGAGATGGATGGACTAACTTGCTTTGGGAATTAAAGATTGTATTTTACTTCCTGCTCAAATCTTTATTTTCAAAGTTTAAATAGTCGGTTCAAACCTTCCAACATGATTTTCATATTAAAATATGCTTGGAGATCAAATTATACATTTTTTGTTGAAAAAAAGTAGTACTTTTTTAGAATTTTTCAAAATCATTATTTGGAAACTTTTTATTATTATTTTAGAATTTTTCAAAATCATTATTTTTTTTATTTAATGAAAAGCTGTGATTTTCAAAAATTCCAAATCGTCGATCCAAACAGTTCAACATGATCTCCACAATAAAATGTGCTTCCAGATCAAAATTTACATTTTTTTTAATTTGTTTACTATTTATTAAGATTTTTGGATCAACGATTTGGAATTTGAAAATGTAGAAAATGGTTGTGGTAACTTTGTTGTAACTCAAAATTGTGGTAACTAGATCCCTCCTCTGTATATATATATATATATATGAGGAGCATACGTAGACGAATTATGTTTAATCAGTGTTCTAAATTTACACTTAAAAGCACCCTTCTTACAGTCGTGATCAAACTTAGCACCTTTCTTACAATTTAATAAACACACACACACAAACACTTAGTTTTACGAAATAATAGCTATTGATATACAGACTTATAATAGTTAAGCAATATTTAATATTAATATCTTTCATCTAGTAGTGTGTATCCAACCTGAGGGCATTCAAGACAAAATTTTCATGTACTGATTAAAATAGTAAATCTGATAAATTTTAAAACTATTGCAGATAATTGAAAGTAGGGAAAAATGGAGGATACTGAGATTAATGACTCATGCGATACAGTTTGAGTGTCTGTTCTGGTATGAAAAAATATTATTCATATTCTTACCAAATAACTAATACCATGTTGATTTTTATGCGAAAGTATTGTTGAATTGTTCATTTACAATCATTGTATGGGTTTATAAAGGCCAATTAGCCGTTGGAGTTTCCTAATCTAATTTTTAGCCGTTGGAATTTCCTAGTTTAATGTAATATAATATTAGTTTAAATATTAGATTAGTTTAATTATTATTTTATTCATTCCTTCCATTGCTATTCCAATTATACAATCCAAACGACATTTTTACTAACCCAAATAGTCCAAAGTTAGCGCTATTCTCAAACCACTCAGGTTAGCACTATTTTTAAAACCCAAAAATCGCTATTCTTGGACTAATCCTTAGAAGGAACATATGGATTTTTCTGCAATATTGAAGAAGGCAACATATTAATTTTTGGATTCCATAGAAGGAACATATGGATTTTTTCGATTCCATAGAAGGAACATATGAATTTTTTGATTCCATAGAAGGAACATATGAATTTTTCAATTCCATAGAAGGAACATGTGAATTTTTCAATTCCATAGAAGGAACATGTGAATTTTTTCAATTCCATAGAAGGAACACATGAATTTTTTCAATTCCATAGAAGGAACACATGAATTTTTTCGATTCCATAGAAGGAACACATGAATTTTTTCAATTCCATAGAAGGAACATATGAATTTTTCGAGATAACCTGCGACACTAAGATATCTCAAATAGAAGAGAACAGTGAGATCACCAGCAGCACACTTGCTGACAGACTAGCGGCAGCAAGCGAGTGTGCTATCTTCTGATGCGTCTCAGCTGCCTCCCTGTAGCAGCTCTGTACCACCAGTTGGGCTTTGCTGTCCGATTCTGGGCGGCCAAGGGACTAGGGGCGGCCGAGGGACTGAGAACAACAACGAGGTACCATTAGTTGAGGCTCAGATTAGGGCTGGGAATAACAACGGGGTACCACCACCAGTTGGGCATTGCTATATGATTCTAGGCGGCCAAGGGACTAGGGGCGGCCGAGGGACTGAGAACAACAATGGGGTACCATTAGTTGAGGCTCAGATTAGGGCTGTAAACAAAAACGGGGTATGACCAGGGACGCATCAGAAGATGACACATTCACTTGGCTGACTCTAGTGTCAGCAAGTTTGCTGCAGGTGATCTCACTGTTCTCTTCTATTTGAGGGATCTTAGTGTCGCTGGTCATCTCGTTGTTCTCAGTCTCTTAGCCGGTCACAGTTATTTCCATGGTCGTTGGGTTGCTGCTAGTTTCTCCAACCTCATTCTTTTGGCCGAGACTGCTCATCTCAATACTCTTTCCCTTTTGAGAGATCTCAATGTTAGTGGAAGACATGATCGTTGGTTTGATTGCAAGACAGAGAAATATGAAGTTTGAAAGAGTGAAGAAGATCACAGGTAAAAATAACAAAACCAGAAGAGAACGTTCTCATCTTGTCTCTGTCATTTGCAAAGGATAAAAAAGCTGAGTTTGTGGACCCCGCTTCAGAAAAAAAAGAAACGATCTAGCTACCTTGAAATTTTGATATAAAAAAATATTATCCAGCTTTGTATATTCAAAAGGTGGGAAGCGCTACAAGAGAAAAGTATTACCAAGCTTTGTATATTTTTGTATTCCTTGCTTACTTTCTGCTTGGTTTTTAGGTGCACTATTCAGTGCTGGAGATTGAGCTCCTCGCAGAGAGATTGTATGTTACCATGATAATATATATATACATACATATATATATGCATATATAGAGATGGGCTATTGTACATCGCGAAGTAAAACCCCCGTTTACTTCGGGTCATATTTTGTCATTTTGAAAATCCAAACAATCGATCCGAACCGTTCAACATGTTATAAATATTGAAATGTGCTTGGAGACCAAATTTTACATTTTTTGGAATTTGTTTACTATTTATTAAGCCACTTTGAAAATCGCTGATCCGGTGGTCCAGAAAATTTTACTGTTTTTTACTGTTCACAGTGGATCAACGATTTTCAAAGTGGCTTAATAAATAGTAAAAAAATTCCAAAAAATGTAAAATTTAGTCTCCAAGCACATTTCAATATTTAGAACATGTTGAACGGTTCGGATCGGTTGTTTGGATTTTCAAAATGAAAATATGAGTATGAAGTAAACGGGAGTTTTACTTCGCGAAGTACAATACACAACAAGAATAAGTGACTTTTTGTGAGGGTAAAAAGTGACTTTTAGCGACGGAGTACCGTCATAACTGTGCTTTTTCTATTCGCGACGGACAACCGTCATAAATGCGATTTTTCCCTCGCGATAAGTGCCTACTTTGTTGTTGTGATAGCCCATCTCTACATATATATATATACATACATATATATATACACATATATATGTACATACATATATATATTGTACAAAGAGGAGGGTTCCAATGCCTCAATTTTTCATGCCTCCACCATGCCTCCATTTTTAAAACTTTAATAACTCAAAATTTAAAACTTAAAAGTCAAAATAAAACCGTTGGATATGATCTACATCATTTTATCTATGTGCTCATAAAAAATTATCACATTTTGATTTTGTTTTTATGTGAATCAATAAGTTGAAAAATCAACGTCTAGAAATTATCCACATTAGTACGTTTTTTACAAGCTCTTGATGACAACCAAAACAAAATTGAAATGTCATGATTTTTTACACGTGCATAGATAAAATGATATAGATCATATCCAACGGTTTTATTTTGACTTTTAAGTTTTAAATTTTGAGTTATTAAAGTTTTAAAAAATGAAGGCATGGTGGAGGCATGAAAAATTGAGGCATTGGAACCCTCCTCTTGTACAAAATATGTTGTAGTCCCAGGGTAGAGTGTAATTAATTTTTTTTAATTATCTTAAATAATTACATAATATTATATAGATGTCCAAAAGGCAATTGAAAAAGCATAAAGTATATCTGATATTTCGTCATTTTACTTTCTAATAATACGGACTGCATGTGATATTCTGCCGAGATTTTTATAATATCCAAAGTCAATTAGAAATTAATATTTACGCTCAGAATATCTGACTTTCGCTAAAAATGCCCAAATCGGCTATAAAATGGCCGGCTTACGTATTACTCCTTTTTGTTTTTTGTTTTTTGTTTTTTGTTTTAGAGACACTATGAAGAGCAAAATAATGAAATCTAACACTGAAAATTTGAATTTTTTGTTTAAATTGTTTGTTAGATTACTTCTTTTGATTTATAATTAGCATATTTATACTAAAATACACTAGATAATAAAATTACACTATATTAAAATAAATTATGTTGAATTACACTAAATTATGTTAAATTACAATAACTTCGCTAATTATGCTGAAATACGGTAAATTACGTTAAACTACGCAAAATATACTAAAGTAGACCAATTTTGTGCCATCTTTCATGAATCATAAAAAATAGTAAAAAAATCCGAAAAATAGTAAAAATTGGTATTCTACAAATTCATTATGTAACTAATTTACTGAGCTACTTAGATGGAATAATAAAAATGAAAATCTTAATCGGAATCTTCAATTCAAGTTTTGAGGTTCTTCCCTTTGTTTTTGGCAATTCTGAATTTCAGAAAATGACCTAGTGGTCACGGACGTATGCGTATTTTTGCAAGCTTTCTAAAAGGTGGTCATTTGCTGAAATCGGACACTCGAGCGCCGTTTTATGGTCGTTTGAAGTTTCGTCGTCGTTTTTCGCCTTTTCAGTGAAGATATCGTCCCTATTCATATGTAATTTAGCGTAATTTACCGTATTTTAGCGTAATGTGATGTAATTTAGTGTAATTTAAATTAGTATAGTGTAATTCAACATAATTTCTAGTAATTTAGCGTATTTTAGTATAAATATGCTAATTATATATCAAAAGAAGTAATCTAACAAATAATTTAAACAAAAAATTCAAATTTTCAGTGTTAGATTTCATTATCTTGCTCTTCATAGTGTCTAAAAAAAAGAAAAAAAAAGTAAGCCGGTCATTTTATGGCCGGTTTGGACATTTTTGGCGAAAGTCGGGAATTCTGAGCATAAATATTAATTTCTAATTAACTTTGGATATTAATAAAAATCTCGGGATTATGTTCCATATGAACTACATATATGGTGTGCATGTTCTAATTATGGACCAATATGATTCAACAACAAATAAGCACACACATATATATATATGTGGGACCTACATGGGTGTGGGTCCCATTCCCACGTACCCTCCCTACGACTGTGTGATTCAGATGTGGGATCACGACTCATTGGTTGGCATAGGCTGTTGTTGATGATATTTATAAAGAAAACCATATAAACAACTCCTTCAAATAATAAAAAATTATTTCGCTCTCTAAGACTCTAACAAAGGATGAGCAGACAAGGTTGCTTTATGAAAAGATTTGAAGTATGGGACAACATTAGTTTTCAATAATAGTCATGAGAAACTAATACAGCCTTATTATTTCTTCTTTGTCGTTTATATATGATCTTATAAATTACCAAAAGCAAACTGTCAGTGTTGATCGATCTAAACTTTCTTCCACTCGAAATTAAATTGAAAAATATTTTTGTCTTATAAATGCATGGTCCACGAATAATTCTATTAATATTAATTCATTTTAGTATCTCTTCATACTGACATACGATTTAATTAAATAGTTTTTATGTTGTTCAAAACAATATTTCTTTTGTGGAGAACACAAAAGATTAAAATCAGACTGAAAAATCTCTTATCAATATTTTGATTCTTTTCCGACGAATTTAAATCTCTGAAACCGATCTATTTCACAAGTTATGTGTGTACATGCAAAATTTTGAACTTTTCGAATTCATTTAGTATAAAGTCAAGTGGTAAAACTAAGGGATATTACTATATATAATGACATGTTATAACAAAACTATGGAAACGTATATTCTTTCTTAATTATAATTATTATAGGAACATTACATATATATAGATTGAACATCTAACAGTTTGGATTTGTTATTTGAACATCAAATACTAAGATATGTCCCCGTAAGCACTTCGGTCGAAATGCTTCCGGAAACAAATTAGCCATACTCTATATATACATATATATATATATATATAGCAATAATAATAACGACCAATATTATAATTACTATTTATGCTAATAAGAAAAAACATATTAACAATATTGACAATGATATTTTATATATATCAATAATAATTTTAATTTTACATTTATTTTTAAGATTTTATCAAAAACAACACAATGGTTGTATAGAATTGATGTAACAGTCATTAGGACATAGTGATTGAATCAGTCATAGGAAATACCCAACTGGACCGTATGTATGAAATAAAATAAAATATAATTAATATTATTTCCGATAATTTGACTATTTAATTTCAAAAAATAAAAAAAACTTGGTTGCCGGCGTTTGTTTGTTTTCCCTTACTTTTATTCAAGTCTGCCCGGCCATTTATAAAAACTAGAGTTGGGAGCTGGATCGTATTTTTAAGCATAAATGAAGGATGGATCCATTTAGTTTGGGAGGTCGTGCTTTTGTTCATAATTTAATGACTGGAGCCCAACGTGCTAATGTGAGAAACATACAAGGGAGATATTCTACGCATCATTCCAAACAAGAGTTGTTGCAGCTCTGTTTCTTTTCCCACCCATTAGATTTCTGTAACAACTCATTTCACTTGTAACTACATAATTGAATGTGCAACAATTGTTGATGAAAAGTCAACGCTGAATTGTTTGATATATATATTAGCAGTTGGTATTACGCTGTCACACATGGTGTTGTTTCCGTGAACTATGTATCATTCATTGCTCATGGGTTGTGCACAGGCTGTTCTTCAATTTTTTTATAATGTAGAACTCCTTCAAATGTTATGATCTACCCTACTTCTTGTCTTTTGTGAGAAGACAAGAAAAAATTATGGAATCTTTTCCGAATTTACCGTCGAAATTAAAAAAATGTGATTTAAAACTCAGAATAAATTACTATAGTATAATTTTATTTTGTAAAAAATAAATAAAAATTATAAGTAATTACAAAAATTATACAATATAAAAAATAATTAAAGCTACAATTTTAATTCATAAAGGAGGTTTAGTCGTTCCTAATTAGATTTTAGATCCGTTGACCCGAGTTTTAATAGTTGAATCTACACATCTTCCTACACAGACAGCGAAGCAGAGGATCTGGAGGCTGCTCTCGTCGACTTGACCACCTCCCTATAAAAAAAACTCCAATGCTTTCTAATTGGCAAGAAGGAGACAGAGAGAAGAAGACAGGCGGCCTTTCATCATTGGTAATTCTCTCTTCTCTCTACATTTCCTCTCTAATTATCAGCATAGATTTTTATTTTATTTTATACTATGTATTTATTACTCCAAATCGTGATTGGGTTCTTAGTGGTCTGCATCCTCTTTCGTTGTCTGTTTACTAGATCTGTTTGTGAATTGTTGAGTTGGGAGACTTGTTAGTTTCAAGTCCTGAGAGAATCCGTGCTTTGTGTTTTTTTTTTCTCTACTTTGCAGCTAAGGTGGTAATATAGTAAATAGTTACTTGGGATATGTTACTAAGGTGGTAATATATTACTAGGATCTAGTTATTTGCGGTAGTTTTGTGTAGATTTATAAGATTGAATGATGATCTGACTTCTAGTTTAACTATTGGCCGAAGTGCTTCGTTTCTAACAAATTTTATCTATGCTTAAACGCTACATTTCAATTTGTTAATATTTTTAGGGCTTAGCTTGTACAGTCGGTCAAATGGCATTACAATTTAGACTAACAATATTTAATAACACCAGTTGGTAAAAATCTCTTGATGAGCTTATAATTAACTCTAAAACTTATTAGGTTATACTTCAAACAATGAATCCAAACTGTTGAAATCAATTTAATACAAAAATTTTAAATATTTTATTTAATTCAGTATAATTAAAGTCATGTGGTAGAAAAAAACCCATGTAATTATATAACACAAGTGCATGTAGACTCCACAGAGCTCCATCTGAAAGACCTCCCGATTTCCATTATGTTGAAGCAATTGCCAGTAGCCCAGTTAACACAAGCAAGCAACCCAAGCATAGTGCATATGCAACATTCATCAGTAGTCCTGGCAAAACAAGATACCGCGTCCGAAACGACACCCGTCCGTCCCATACACAATCAAACACAACAGACCCAAATTACATATACAACCCAAATCCAGATAAGGACAAGAAACTTTACCAGAGACCCCTACATAAACCCCTTAACTCCTGAAACTTTACAGAAAAACCCCTTAGCTCCTGAAAATTACCAAAACCCCTTAACTTAACAAAAATTTACAGAAAACCCCTTGAACTCCTGAAAATTATCACAACTTATTAAAAATGCCATATCCCCAAAATACCTTTTGAACAACATTTATCTATTATAAGGGATTAAAGCTTATCGAACTCATATCGCATTGCGATAAGACATTTATGGGTAAGAATTTTTTTCATTAATTAAATGAGCATGTGCATGGGTAACAAAAAAAAATTCATTAGCTTATTGGATAAGAATATGTGTAAGAGTAATTTCGTATCCATTATCCCATAGGATAATTAATAGAATAAAATCATATATGTCACTTTTATATTTGAATGTATAACTTTATAATTTTAATTATTATGACTTGATTGATTTATTACAACATTTGATATAATAATTCAATTAGTAATTTATGGTAAAATTGATTTATCCAAATTTTATATAGTTTAATTAATTAATAATTTATGACGAGATTGATTTGTACAACATATTATACCATTTTATTTAATTAGTGATATATTTTTAATAATATTTGTATAAAAATCATATTTTTTTATATTTTATGATATTAAGTACATGATGTATTTAATATATTTCATTGGTTGTTAGTTTTTGAATTAATATACATAAGCTATCAATTTAGTTAACAATTAATCATTATTCATTTGTTACCCGTTATCTTAACATATAAGAGTACGTAGGGTATGGGTATGACTAATATTTAATGGTAAAGGTAGGATATAGATATAATACGACTAAGACTAATTTTAAATAATTATGGGTATGAGTATGACAATGTCTCCATCTGATTTGACACCCAGAGTTTTATAAACTTCTACCTCAGTAAATTGATAAGGTTCCTAATCTAAGCGGCCGGGGCAAATTATTTAGTCAAGCCTTAACTTTTGATTAACCTGGATATGGGTTAGCCATTCTTCTTCTATTAGCATCTATATTCAATATTTCAATATTTTAATAATCACTTTACACATTATTTCAGAACAACTTGTTTGTGCATTAATCGGGAAGAGGGAAAAAATGAGTAATGATGCCCTACAACCAATAGATGATGAAATATCGTCCTCATCAGAAAAATTGAAAGAGTGGGTTGTGAACATAGAAGCTCGACTAGACAATGAGTTATCCAATCCAACCAAACCATTGTATGCATCAACAGATATTAGCAGTAAAGAAAAACCGTCAATAGATTGCTATGGTGGGTTACCGAGGGCAAATTGGTTTCCAATTCCAGTTAATGAGATGTGGCAATTTGTTGTATTTTTACTCGGTGGTTTGGTTTCAACGTACGTTCATACCTGGAAGATATCCAAGAGAATGAAGATCTAGTTTTCGAATACTATGGGTGGGGCGGAATTACTGCTGAAGCAAGAAGTGATTTCCTAAAGATCCTACTGCCCATAGGTTGCTTCTTAGTATATGCCATTATTGTATTCCAAAATGTGCGGGATGGAATAGAAATTTTGAGTGGAACAAAAGAGAAAAGGAGTACTGATCCAAAAGATCCAAGGTCCAAAGAGTTTTATATTTTAAACAAATATGTGAAAGTCCCGATTCGTATCAAATGTGGGATGTTGGACATGGAATACCAAATACCATGGTTTGTTGTCGAGGCTATATATACAAAGCATTCCAAATTAAGCAAGCTTATTGGTACCCCAATCCACATACTTGCGTTCTCATGCTTCAATGACCTCTATCCGAGAGTGCACAAGTCCAAAGTGGATGGCGGTACCGGTACCCTTCCCCCAGGTGGCTTCAAACATCTACTGCACATCTTCCATTGGACTCGGACCCCCGAAGGGAAGCATTTGGTTGACATGAGATCATTGCAACCAATAAATAGCATGAGACACTTCTATATACCTAGTGCAACAGACTTGCAGGGATCTGCAACTGTTTACGAAAAGCATGATGGTAGCTCCATTGATGTGTCTTACTATGACAGGAGATTATCTGGAGTGCTTCAAGTAGCACCCTGGCACCTTTTCGAATATAGCATTAAAATCTATCATGATCTTTTAATATTTGAACGGAGGCACATGGACTGTGGTCTCTCTGTCACAGCCTATATTGCATGTTTGGGATGCTTGTTACAATCAAAAAAAGATGTCAGACTATTGCGAGAGAATGGTATCGTGCCAACCATTTGGAATAACGAAGAGGATGTTTTACGTTGTGTTCAAAAGTTCAAAAAAGAAATTTCCAACGCCTGTATATCAAATGACCTAAATATTCTGTCGGAGAAGGTGAGGGCACATCATGAAAGTAGTACCAGTAGATCCTATGCAGATTTTAGGAGCTACTACTGCCCGAATCCTTGGATAACCCTCTCCGTTTTTGCTGGCGTCTGTTTGTTTGTTCTTACTTTTATTCAAGCGGTTATTCAGGCTGTATTTGGAACGCTTAGCTACTACAAAAATTAATTGTGCTAAGCTATATATTTATGTATCATCTTGTATCCTTTTCTTTTATTTCACAATATTATATTATGCATGAAATTTAAATTGTGTTCATGCGTACCGGTGTTTTATCATTATTCCATTCACAATGTTGTGCCATCCTGTATGTTGTACCTTTTTTTGAATGAAATTCATTTGTCATTTTTTATGTGCCTATGTGGGACCATGTGTGATTTTTACCTATGCTCTCGTTGTACAGTATTATTTCACCTAACAAACAAGTATTCAATTATACAAGTATGTATGGATCTTTCTTTATTAATTTTTAACTTTTCTTATGAGGGCGTATAATTCCTGCTCCTGAGTGCTTCTCCCAAACTTCTAATTTATGATATTATTCAATTTACTCCCGTGCAAATCTATGCTTTAATCAATTCAAAATTTTAAGATTGATTTTTTTTTTAAGGACGTCTCTTCAATCTACAATAAGATTAAAAAAAAATGAAAAAAGAAAAGACAAGAAAAGATAACAAGGTGACACAAGATGCAATTGCCAGCTTTTTAATGGCATTAGACACTTGAAGGAGTACACATCGAAACATAACAATTATAAGATGTGTGTCTTTTCACTATTTTCTCCAGATTTCCAATTGTTTGGTTGGATCTTGTCAGATTCAAAGTGTAAATGATGATCCATGCTAAAATGATCAGTTCTCTTGAGGGATTTAAGATTTGATCCTGATCTGATGCGAGCTGTAAATATATTTTTTACTAAAGGTTTTCTTTAAAATTAAGATTTTCGACCACTGTGTTAAAAACAAAGCTCGGAAATGCAGTCGTAATGTCCCTGTAACGTCATGGCAAGATGTCAGACTTGTTTTAATAGTTGGAACACAAAAAAGCTCTTTTCGGTACCAGTAGCAATTGCATCATACCAGAAATACTAAGGCAGGAAAGGTAAAGTAACATGAACATAAAAGAATAAAACCATACCTGAGGTATGGTAAAGTCATATTTTTTAATAGAGACGGGTGCCGAAACACAATCGATCCTCCCAATCTTCTCTGTTTATTTTTCCATCTCTATCAACATCTTCAAATGTCTGTATAAGTAGTTTCATCATTTCAAACAAAATATCGTGATAATAGGAGAATATAATTGTTGCATGATTCTTTTATTTTTATTTTTTATGAAACCCCTGTAGGTCATTGGTGCATTAATTCATAACTGTCACACCCCAGATTTTGACTATCCAGAGCGTGATTATAACATCATCATCCCACTTTTTCTTGGCCCATCAACCTACGTCGCCAACATAAATGAAAACAAAATAACAAAACGGAGTCAACTACAAAGTTCAGTAACCGGTTATTTAACGACACATTCAAACAGGCTAAGATTAATCCACAAATATATATCAAATTATGCATGTAAATTTCACCTGACAAACCAAGTATTTCACTACCAATTAAGTTTGTATAAATGTTTTTTTTTATTAATTTTGAACTTTTATTATGAGGGTATATACTTCCTCCTCCTGAGCCAAAGTTCTAATTTCTGATATTATTCAATTTACTCCCATGCCAATAATATATAAATCTATGCTTTAAGTAATCCTTAATTTTAAGATTGATTTTTTTTTAGGAGCTCTCCTCGATCAATAAAAAGAAAAACAAAAGAAAATGAAAAGAGAACATGGTGACCCAACAGGCCTTATTTTAGTTCTACCAGCTTTTTAATGGCATTAGACATTTGACAGGGTGCACATGGTAACATCACAATTACAAACCTGCAACAATTATATAATAATTGCAACCTGTAATTTTATTTTTCAAGTACAAACCCTGCAACATAATATGAAAATATTAACTCATGATGGCAGTCCGCAACCCGCTAATTGTACCAGTAAATTTTTTATCTATTTCTTAGTTCAAAATTATTGTAACAATATCTGTAATAGATGATAACTGTCCTAAAAAAACTTCACCATCTGACTTATTCATCAATGAATGTGCAGCATATCACTCTCAAGTTTAAAAAAAAAAATTATACTTCACGTTAAACACAAAATAAATTTGAAATTTACGGATCATCAGGAGACTATCTGCAGACAAAATTCTTCTTGATGATCAAAATCTATATCCATAATTTATAGACCGCAAACATATTTTACATTCTCCTAAAAAGCACATCTAGAAATACCCACTAATTTGCTCTATAGCTTTATAATTTTGGCATATTTCCTCAAAGAAAAAATGAATGAAATTTTTTCCCCAAATAAAAAATAAGTAAAACAGGAAAATATGAGTGGGCCCGTGAACAGAACGCTTCTAGAGAGGTACTTATAGGAGCTAACAAAAGGGCCCACAATCCTGCTGGAGTGGTCCCATACCCTGCAACAATCATACAAATGTAGTTTCTGATTGTCAACAGCGACTCAGTCTGGCACTAATCCAAACAGAAATTCACCTAGCATTAATTGTACCAAAAAACCAAAAGCCAGTGTTGCAATTCTAATATACCGACAGTATCAGTATGCTAAACCTCTTAACTACAATGGAAATCCATTATGGGCCCCATCTAATTGTGGCCCAAGAATTCCACATTAAGGCCAACCCATTTGTGTATGCCATGAAATGGACCGGACCGATCCGCTTCTAAAACTCTCGATCAGGGGTAAATTTGACACATCACACACTAGAAAATAAGTAAATGAAAGGGAAAAGAATTGGAGCAGCATGGTCTCAGCTTTCTTATCTGGTCTTCATCCTCTCAGGTAACATAATATTTTAGCTTACATCGGGATGAAGATGTTAGTGGATATAAATTGTAAGAGTTGATTGACAATGTTATGGTGATAGGTAAGAGATGATTAGTAGAGTTGTGTAGGATAATCATAATTAAGTCTATACATAAACGTCATGTCAATGTAATCAAACACACAAAATCAATACAATTCTCTCTGTTTATTAAATCTTACGAGAACCATAATCGGATGACGCATCGTAAATTTAAGGGTCACAGTAAAATTCGTAGTATGGTATACTAAGATCTTTCAGTAATTTAAGTACGAAATATCGACAAGTTCTTGGGAAAGGGAAATAATATTGGATGGGCTCATGGGCTGAATGCATTGGGCATTACATGGGCTCAATGCAAATTGCAATAATGTTGAACTAGTTCCCTCTCCTGTTGAGTGTTGACTCTCAAGTCTTCTTGTTTTCTATGTGAAGTACAGACATGTCCTGTGTTTTCATTAATTCACGAAGAGTCCCTATAAATTATAATAGTGGCTAACAAAGACAATTGTTATAACTTTGTAAGAAAACGCACATGCTATTGACTGACTGGAAACCCAATAAAAAAATAATAATATTTTTCTATGCTCTTTAATATAGCAGAAGGTACGCAAATTTTATTGTTTTTAGTTCAATCATTTTTAATTCTAAACGTCCATGCAAATTTTATCACGCACGGACGATTTAGAACTAATTTTAAATGAAATTTTGTCCAAAACTCTTTGGACATGTTCGGCTGTGGTGGAATAGCATAATTGAACAGAACTGAAGTGCTATTCCTGCCGAACATAAATAAGAAGTACTGGAATAGAGAATTAAAATAGACCACTCCCACTCTTCCCAATTCCAAGGAGGAGCTGGAATTGCGAATTGGGCTGAAAAAGGGATGAGAAATGACCTTCTTTCCCTTCATTTCGCTGAGGTGGCAAATCTGTTCTTATTTTAATACTCTTCCATCTCAATTTCATAATTCCTCTATTCTTCTACTATTTCATGCTCAGCCGAACAGGCCCTTCGGACAAAAACTCCTCCCTTCTTTTAGGGAATTGGATTTTGTTCCAAGGACTTTGGACAAAATCTCATCCAAAGCCGGAATTGGATTTCGTCCAAAGGGCTTTGGACAAATCTCATCCAAAGGCTGGCCTAACCATTTGACCCGTGTTAAGATTTGTGCAACATATTTAAAACTTAATAAACTTAAATAACCCTGTAAATCTAAACCGTGCATGCAAATTTTTAGCACGGATCGGACAGTATAAGACTAACATTAAATGGGGCTTTGTCCAAAGCCCTTTGAACAAAAACTTCACCCTTCTTTTAGTTAGTATCGCTAATTATATGAATTATTGGTATTGATTTGTTGTTATCTCTTTGGATAAAAATTGGGTTAAAAACTTTTAATTTTACATAATTTTATTGGGATCCTCCAATAAGATACAGAGAGCAACTACGAGTGTTCCTGCAGGAAAGGCACAAATTAATGGTAATCTCACAATTGGAAACTACACCAGAAATATCCTGCTCGAATGATCTGTAACTATTCATTCTGGACTCTAAATAAAAATAAATTCATTGTTCCATTTTAAATTTGTAATGCTATTACTCATCACAGTTGCTTCACGAGAAATTGATAAGTTATTGTCCCATAGAAAGTGTACAGAAATTACTTTGCTATTGACTGACTGGAAACCCAATAAAAAAATATTATTAGGGAAATAATGTTGAACTACTTTCCTCTCCTGTTGAGTGTTGAATCTCAAGTCTTTTTGTTTGTACGTGAAGTACAGAGATGTCATGTGTTTTCATTAATCACGAAGCTAGAGTCACTATAAATTATAATAGTGGCTAACAAAGACAATGTTATAACTTTATATATAATAAATGAGAAAAAGCTCCTTCTCGCGAAAACCCTAGCCGCGAGCCAAGCCTTCAGCCCCTCCTCCTTCCCCTGCACTTGCCGGCGGATCAGGGTGGAGGGGTTGGCTGTAGCGGATCTAGAGTTTCGTGGGGCTTCGAAGTCCGATTAATGGCTGGACCGGCTGTGGGGACTACCAAGTGCGGCGGTGTACCTCCCTGTCACCTGGTCCGAGCAGGTCCGAACTGGCGGAGCCAATGAGGAAGGCGAGCTGGTGGAGCGTTAGGTTCCGGTGGCAAGGAGAGGCTGCGCTCGGGAGAAGAGAGAGCCGAGAGGAGAATGAGAGAGAGGGGAGGAACCGGAGCCGATCGGAACCGAGAGCGCGGTATCGTCGGAGTTCGGAGAGTTGAGTCTCTACGCCATCTCGATCGGAGCGCGGGTGAGTAGATCCGGTTGTCGGAGCGCGGCGGCGGTTGAAAAATCGGATCCGGTCGTAGAGAGCAATAGGGAAAGGTAATAGGATAATTATGAGTGTATATAAGTGAGATTAGAGTTATTTAGAGTAGTTTGGAGGATTTTGTGAGAATAAAAGAGTGGATTTAGGTTTGGAGTCATTTGACTCGTTGTAAGTTCGTTTTTTTATCAATGAAATTGTTAGTTGGCACTTAAAGCCACTAACCTTCAAAAAAAAAAAACTTTATATATAAGAAAACGCACACATGCTATTGACTGACTGGAAATCCAATAAAAAAATATTAATATTTTTCTATGCTCTTTAATATAGCAGAAAGTACACAAATTTTATTATTTTACATAGTTCAATTATTTTTAATTCTAAACCGTTCATGCAAATTTTAGTACGAATTGGACGGTTTAGCACTAACATTGAATGAGACTTTGTCCAAAGTCCTTTGGACACTCCACCCATCTTTTAGAGAATTGGGTTTTGTCCAACCAAAGCCGGAATTGGGTTTTGTCCAGGGAGCTTTGGACAAAATCTCATTCAAAGGTTGGTCTAACCAATTAGGTTTTTCAACTCTAATTTCAGAATTTCAAAAAAACAAAAGAAAAAGCCTCAAAACTTGAGTTCAAATTTCCGTTTAAGTTTTTCATTTTTATTTCCGATTATGTTTTTCTTTGACATTGTTCATGAAAATGTATAAAGTCTCAGGTCTAGGGTTTTTTTATTGTGTTTTTATTTATTTTTAGTTAGAATGTTATTCAAGTAACTAATAATATGTGATGTAATTGTAACTGATGTTTATATATTGGTATATGTAGTTTTGTAGTGTTTATATTTAAAATTTAGTTTAGTGTTTTTGGTATTTAGATCTAGGGTTTAATTTGAATTCAGATTTAGAGTTTGATTTAAATTCAGATCTATGATTCAAGTGATTTTTTTTTTTAAAAATTCTTGAATTATACACAATTTTTTATTTAAAACCGTATAGGATGTGTTTTTTTATACAGTTTTACTTAAAAACTCTGTATGACTTCTTTTGGCAAAAAAAAAATGAATTATATACGGTATTTAGTCAAAAATCCATGCAGAATTAGTGTTTTTATACACAGTTTGAAAACCGTGAAAAATTAGCAACCCTATTGTACACAACTCTCGTAGACACACGGTTTGAAAACCTTATTTTTTTACCACAATTAGTAGCGTTTTTGTATGTGTGATCTGTATAGTATTCATTCCGGATCTAAATAAAAGTATAAATTCATTCTTCCATTTTAGATTTGTAATGCTATTACTTATCGCAGTTGCTTCAATAGAAATTGATAATTTATTGTCCAATAGAAAGTGTACAGAAATTACTCTGCTCTTGTCACTAAAATAAATAAATAATAAAACAGAACCAAACCATTTGTAATTATTATTTTTGAATAAAAGTGGATATAGTCACTGATTTCATATATGAAACCACAAGCTGAAAAGAAGTACCAGAAAATGGTACCAACTTCTACAGCTAAGTCTTACATCAGTTTTTACAGCATATCACAACTACATTTACTAATACAACCTTAGTGAAATCTGAAATACCATAATACGAAACAAGTCATATTCAACAAAATAACAAACACTGAAATACAGATACTACTAAAATTTAATAACAAAAGCTGTTCAGTCTGAGTCCTCTTCAATGCTTGGGATCTCTTCTCCATACATTTGACGCCGGGTATTGTTCCCATCCTCCGAACCCATGATAATATCCAAAATGTCCCCATGGTACTTTGATAAGAATATAAAAATGATAAGAATTATTGCATCTACTTTGACACCAAAAAGAAGCAAGGGCTATAATCATTCTTCCCAAAGCTTTAAAGGATAATGGATCAGCACCATTAAAAAATGATATTGTTCCTTTCTCTCCACACATACCACATAACAGCAGCCCTTATTAGTTCTACAAGTAGTCTGTCTCTCAAAGAAATGAGTGTATTGATAAACCATAAATCATCTAAAGTAATGCAGTCATAAGAAAATTCGTTAAAGCATGAGTTTTCCTAATCACAGTGTATGTTTTTGCTCAATTTTCAAACACCGTTTTTTAGTAGAAGTCGTGTATGATTCATTCGTGCCCTCAACCAAAACCTCTGTTAATAATTAATTTCTCATAGAGATGACCCCTCAGTCGTCTCTTCACACTCATGTTTTCAATCATCAAATGTGAGAACTGCAAGATAATTAATTTTGCTAATCATTTCTCTTTCCCTTATCTTCATTCCCCCTCATGTGGAACTATGATGAGCTATAAATTCCAACTACAACCATTAGATGGAGAAGAGGGAAATCAATCATGAGTTGCTGGATCTGTCCAATACTCAATAACTAGCAAGTTAATTCTTTTAGTATGCACACTGTTTTTAAAGAATAGCCATGTATAAATCCTGTTAGTGTTTTTGGTTTTCCGCACCTCTGTGTCTACCCTGTAAATGCCTTTCTAAGTTAGACACTGTTTTTCTTAGGAACCGCGTTTGATGTGTGTATATTATACATGGTTTTACACGACGCTTGCGGATACGGTCGTGTAACCGTGTGACATTAGCTTTTCAAACCATATATGGTCGTGTTTCCTGTACTAGTGCATTGGTGAATGTTAACATTCTAACAGTTCTACTCTTGATAACGGTGAGAAATTTGTTCAACTTATTTATCAAATTGACACAAAATATTTTTTCAAACTGTTTGTTAGAATTAACTGCACATTTGTAATTTGATTTTTGTATTAATAATATGATTGTATTTGTGTGAAGTGAACGAGCTTGATGATCTATTTGTAAATGAAATGATCAACTTTTAAATAGAAATTTATATTTATTTAATCTGGATCGTATCTGTTAAAAAAAGAGAAATCATTTTTTGAATTTGTACACTAAATAGGTAGGGCTGTGCATTTAATAAAGGTAGGGTTCGAAGATAAATAGGTAGGGTTGGGAGCTCGTACTTCTGTTCATAATTTAGTGACTGGTCATTTCGTTCATTTCACATAAAGCGGAACAATTAATTGAACGTACAAAAAGTTGTTGGGTCATATTCATTTCACAAATGGTATTAATAATTGAACATACAAGAAGTTGATATTACATCGCGAGAAGTATATATGGTTCATTCATGGCTCATGGGTGGGCCCGGGCCATTGTTGATATTCATTTATACATTAAATCATTATATATACACAACTCCTACGAATATTATTTCTCCCTACTACTGGTCTTTTTTTAAGAAAAAAGAATAAAAGATTTGAAGTTTGAGACAACATTAGTATTCTATCATATATAGTCATGAGAAACTAATTCAACATCATTTTTTCTATCATAGTTAGGATGACATTCATAATTTTTGGTGTTTCTACGTAAGATTTTTGCAGCACTTTTTCTATCATAGTAAGGATACCGTGCTATTCATAATTCATTTCACATGTGCTGTTCATAATTTTTTTATATTGTTTTATGTGCTGTTAATAAATCAAACATGGTGATATTTATTTATATGTGCCACCCTACTTCTGGTCTTTTTTTAATAAAAAGAATAAAATATTTGAAGTTTGAGAGAACGTTATTGTTTATTCTTAGACTATCTAGGACTTCCAATCTTTTATAAGATCTTTAAAAATTGCCAAAACCAAAGCGCATGTGTTAATCTAAACTTTCTCATATTTCAACATAAATTGGAAAATATTTCAAATTTATAAATAGCATGGTTCACATATAATTCTATTACTATTCATTTTTAGCAACTCTTCAATGTGATAGACAATTAAAATAGTTTTTACATTGCTTATGATAGAGCCATGTTCCCAAGGCCCTCACTAACTTCTCACGAGCCATGAAAAAACTGAGATTCGGACCTCCTCGACAAGCTAACCTGAGATTAAAATAAAAGCCCGGGATCCATCAAAAACAAGGCCCAACAAAGCCTTATAAAGCCTCATGTAATATGGGTTCAGCCTGAACTCGGCTTACACCGCCTTTATGCGGGATAACCGCTTCTGCAGCTAATATAACCGTTTTATCTCCCATAACCGTTGTGACAACACATAATGAGGGTTCAGGGATGACATATATAAGGCAGAACGGCCATTGAACAGAGGTCGAAAATTTTACTAAGAGAGATATCATACATGTTAGAGTCCGAATATCTCCAAACCATTCCTAGTTCTAAACTCATTCTCACCTCAGCCTGTCACTTCGAGACAGAACGAGCTCAGCCCAAAATTCCTTTCCACATACGATCTACTTTCTCCGAGATAGAGCGTATCAGCTTATGCAAACATTTCGTGAATTATTTGCATAATATTTACGAGCTTATGAACAACAATTAAATTTTTACTTTTACAATACATAGAAATTATGAATAATTTTTCTTATCTAAAATATCAATAATTAAACAAAAATATTAGAGGTGGACCCCTACATTTTGTGGCAGATTTTTTAGTGTCGGTACCTGTAATGCGCAGGGGAAGAAGTTAACAGTGGGAAAGGGTGCTAAGCTCCCACTTGAGAGTAGGTCCGATGGGCATCGGACACCCATCGGATCTACTCTCATTCGATGGGTTTAATCACTGTCGATTTGCTTTAAGATTCGTGCGGAACGCTTTAAAATTCATGCATGTTTGTTTCAATGTTCATGTGCACAAATCTTAAATTAGATCGGACAGTCATCGTGCTCGTTGAACCTAAAAGTAGGTCCGATGGGCATCGGACCTACTCCGTTCTCCTAAGCTCCTCCTGTAAATTGAAAATTTGTAAGGTCGATGTGAGAAACATGTCAATGTGAGAAACGTGGGCGAGATATTTTGTGTATCATTCCAAATTGATTTGATTCAGCAATCAGCAGTTCATATCCCATAAACTGCTTAATTGAACGTACATAAAGTTGTTTGGACAATTAAAGTCAACAAATTACAAATCTGATTTTAATGATATTAATTAGTAGTTGATATTAAACTGCATAAAGATAAAAATTCTCATCTCTATCTTTATTTTAATTACTTTTAATTGCTTCCTAATTTACATTGATCACAACAACATCTCTCAAATTTCAGATTTCGTCTAGCCTTTCGAAAGATTGTGATTCGATAAGTTATTGATAAGTTATTGTCCAATAGAAAGTGTACAGAAATTAATTTGCTATTGACTGACTGGAAACCCAATAAAGAAATATTAATAGGAAAATAATGTTGAACTACTTTCCCCTCCTGTTGAGTGTTGAATCTCAAGTGTTTTTGTTTGTATGTGAAGTACAGAGATGTCATGTGTTTTCATTAATCACGAAGCTAGAGTCCCTATAAATTATAATAGTGGCTAACAAAGACAATTGTTGTAACTTTATAAGAAAACGCACACATGCTATTGACTGACTGGAAATCGAATAAAAAAATATTAATATTTTGCTATTGACTGACTGGAAATCGAATAAAAAAATATTAATATTTTTCTATGCTCTTTAATATAGCAGAAGGTACACAAATTTTATTATTTTACTTAGTTCAATCATTTTTAATTCTAAACCGTCTATGAAAATTTTAGTACGGATTGGATGGTTTAGCACTAACATTGAATGAGATTTTGTCCAAAGTCCTTTGGACACTCCACCCTTCTTTTAGAGAATTGGCTTTTGTCCAACCAAAGCCGGAATTGGGTTTTGTTCATGGAACTTTGGACAAAATCTCATCCAAAGGTTGGCCAAACAGATTAAGTTTTTCAACTCGAATTTCAGAATTAAAAAAAAAACAAAGAGAAAAGTCTCAAAACTTGAGTTCAAATTTCCGATTAAGTTTTTCATTTCTAATTTCTAATTATGTTTTTCTTTGACATTGTTCATGTAAATGTATGAAGTCTAAGTCTAGGGTTTTTTTTATTGTGTTTTTGATAACTAGATTTGTAGTGTTTCTGATAACTAGTTTTGTAGTGTTTCTGATAATTTGTGTTTTTGATAACTAGTTTTTTTATTGGGTTTTTTTCATGTAAATGTAATATAATTGTAATTGATGTTTATATATTGGTAAATGTAGTTTTGTAGTGTTTATATTTAAAATTTAGTTTAGTGGTTTTGTTATTTAGATCTAAGGTTTAATTTGAATTTAGATCTAGAGTTTGATTTAAATTCAGATCTAGAATTCAAATGATTTTTTTTTTAATTCTTGAATAAAAAACCGTATAGGATGTGTGTTTTTATACACAGTTTTACTTTAAAAACCTTGTATGATGTCTTTTGGCCAAAAAAAAATTGAATTATATACGGTTTTTAGTAAAAAACCATGTAGAATTAGTGTTTTTATACACAGTTCGAAAACCGTGAAAAATTAGCAACCCTATTGTACACAACTCTCGTAGACACGGTTCGAAAACCTTGTAAAAGCCTATCTTTTTACCATAATTAGTAGAGTTTTTGTATGCGTGATCTGTAAGTATTCATTCCGGATTCTAAATAAAAGTATAAATTCATTCTTCCATTTTAGATTTGTAATGCTATTACTTATCGCAGTTGCTTTAATTGAAATTGATAATTTATTGTCCAATAGAAAGTGTACAGAAATTACTTTGCTCTTGTCACTAAAATAAATAAATAATAAAGCAGAACCAAACCATTTGTAATTATTATTTTTGAATAAAAGTGGATATAGTCACTGATTTCATATATGCAACCAGAAGCTGAAAAGACGTACCAGAAAATGGTACTAACTTCTACAGCTAAGTCTTACATCAGTTCTTACAGCATATCACAACTACATTTACTAATACAACCTTATAGAAATCTGAAATACCATAATACAAAACAAGTCATATTCAACAAAATAACAAACACTGAAATACGAATACTACTAAAATTTAATAGCAAAAGCTGTTCAGTCTGAGTCCTCTTCAATGCTTGGGATCTCTTCGCCATACATTTGACGCCGGATATTGTTCCCATCCTCCGAATAGCCATGTATAAATCCTGTTAGTGTTTTTGATAACTAGCAAGTTAATTTCTTTAGTATGCACACGGTTTTAAAGAATAGCCGTGTATAAATCCTGTTAGTGTTTTTTATTTTCCGCACCTCTTTGTCTACCCACTAAATGCCTTTCTAAGTTAGACATTGTTTTTCTTAGGAACCGCATTTGATGTGTGGATTTGGTCGTGTAACCGTGTGACATTAGCTTTTCAAACCATATATGGTCGTGTTTCCTATACTAGTGCTTTGGTGGATGTTAACGTTCTAACAGTTCTACTCTTAATAACCGTGAGAAATTTGTTCAACTTATTTATCAAATTGACACAAAATATTTTTTCAAACTGTTTGTTAGATTTAACTGCAGATTTGTAATTTGATTTTTGTATTAATAATATGATTGTATTTATGTGAAGTGAACGAGCTTGATGATCTATTTGTAAATGAAATGATCAACTTTTAAATAGAAAATTATATTTATTTAATCTGCATCGTATCTGTTAACAAAGAGAAATCATTTTTTGAATTTGTACACTAAAGTCTGGTTGTGCATTTAAGGTAGGGTTCGGAGATAAATAGGTAGGGTTGGGAGCTCGTGCTTCTGTTCATAATTTAGTGACTGGTCATTTAGTTCATTTCACATAAAGCGGAACAATTAATTGATCGTACAAAAAGTTGTTGCAACACATTGCTATTCATATTCATTTCACAAATGGTATTAATAATTGAACATACAAGAAGTTGATATTACATCGCGAGAAGTATATATGGTTCATTCATGGCTCATGGGTGGCCCCGGGCCATTGTTGATATTCATTTATACATAACTCATTATATATACACCACTCCTAGGAATATTATTTCTCCCTACCTACTACTGGTGTTTTTTTAAGAAAAAAGATTAAAAGATTTGAAGTTTGAGACAACATTAGTATTCTATCATATATAGTCATGAGAAACTGATTCAACATCATTTTTTCTATCATAGTCTATCGATGATATTGATAATTTTTTGGTGTTTCTATGTAAGATTTTGCAGCACTTTTTGAAAAAAAAAAATGGAATTGTTCTGGTCGTGCATTTATTAAAGGTAGGGTTGGGAGCTCTCGCGTTGATTTCACATATGCTATTCATAATTCATAATTTAGGACTGGGAGTTGCATAATAAATTGAACGTACAAAAGTTGTTCGGATACTATTCATAATTCATTTCACATGTGCTGTTCATAGTTTAGTTTTTTTATTGTTTTATGTGCTGTTCATAAATCAAACATGGTGATATTTATTTATATGTGCCACCCTACTTCTGGTCTTCTTTTAATAAAAAAAAATAAAAGATTTGAAGTTTGAGACAACATTAGTTTTATATATATCATATATAGTAATTAGAAACTAATACAACATCATTTTTTCTTCTTAGACTATCTAGGACTTCCAATCTTTTATAAGATCTTTAAAAATTGCCAAAACCAAAGCGCATGTGTTAATCTAAACTTTCTCATATTTCAAAATAAATTGGAAAATATTTCAAACTTATAAATAGCATGGTTCACATATAATTCTATTACTATTCATTTTTAGCGACTCTTCAATGTGATAGACAATTAAAATAGTTTTTACATTGCTTATGATAGGGCCATGTTCTCAAGGCCCTCACTAACTTCTCACGGGCCATGAAAAAACTGGGATTCGGATCTCCTCGAGAGGCCAATCCAAGATTAAAATAAAAAGTCCGGGATCCATCAAAAACAAGGTCCAACAAAGCCTTATAAAGCCTCATGTAATATGGGTTAACCGAACTCGGCTTACACCACCTTTATGCGGGATAACCGCTTCTGCGACTAACATAACCGTTCTATCTCCCATAACCGCCGTGACAACACGGAATGGCGGTTAAGGGCCGACCTATATAAGGCAGAACGCCCATTAAACAGAGGTCAGAAATTTTGCTAAGAGAGATATCATACATGGTAGAGTCCGAATATCTCCAAACCATTCTCAGTTCTAAACTCATTCTCACCTCGGCCTATCACCTCGAGACAGGACGAGCTCAGCCCTAAATTCCTTTCCACGTACGATCTTCTCTCTCCGAGATAGAGCGTATCAGCTTATGAAAATATTTCGTGAATTATTCGCATAATATTTACGAGCTTATGAACAAAAATTTAATTTTTGCTTTTACAATACATAGAAATTATGAATATTTTTTCTTATCTAAAATATCAATAATTAAACAAAAATATTAGAGCTGGACCCCTGCATTTTGTGGCAGATTTTTTAGTGTCGGTACCTGTAATGCGCAGGGGCAGAAGTTAATAGTGAGAAAGGGTGCTAAGCTCCTCCTATAAATTGAAAATTTATAAGGTCGATGTGAGAAACGTGGGGGAGATATTTTGTGTATCAGCAATCAGCAGTTCATATCCCATAAACTGCTTAATTGAACGTACATAAAGTTGTTTGGACAATTAAAGTCAACAAATTACAAATCTGATTTTAATGATATTAATTATTAGTTGATATTACGCTGTCAAACATAGTGACATCCCGAAAACAGAGCTCATGGGTGGGCCCAGGCTGTTGTTGATATTTTTATAATAAAACTATAATTTCCAACTCCTTAAAATATTATTCCACCCTACTTCTGGTCTTTTTAAGAGGAAGAATAATAGATTTGAAACTTGAGACGACATTTGTTTTCTATCATATTCATGAGAGAATAATACAACATCATTTTTTCTTCTTATACTATCTAAGAGCTCCAACCTATTATAAGATTTTAAAAATTGTCAAAACCAAAGTGCCAGTGTTGATCTAAACTTTCTCCAACGTCAAAAAAAAAAAAATAATAATATTTCAAACATATAAATAGCATGGTTCACGGATAATTATATTACTATTCAGTTTTATCAACTCTTCAAACAGAGAGACGATTTAAATAGCTTTTACGTTGTTTAAGAAAATAATTCATGAATTATTCACATAATATTTATGATCTTTAGAATTAAAAAAAATGCAATTTATGCTCTTGTCATGAATTTTTTTTTCTTATCTAAAATATCAATTATGTTGATGATATAGTTACAGATTAACACTACACAGTCAACAAGCAATATTTATTTTGTTTTCATGTATATATCCGTAATTAGAAAATATATGAAAGTTCTTCCGTAATTAAAAAAAAGACATGTCAACAAAAATTAGTTGTATGATTAGTAAACAATAAATGTTTGGCTTAAACTTATTGAAGGAAGTATGTTTATGTTTTAAAACATGAAAATTAAGGGAGAAAAAAAAGATTTCATGTTTCTACTTTTTTTTCTTTGATAAAATATTATTCAGTTGGATTTGGATACATATTTGTATTTAATTTTTACATTAATAATGAGATTACATGTGTTCAAAATAAATGAGTGTGATGGTCTATTTGTCAAAAAAAAAAGAATAAAGTGTTATGAATATAATAGTGGATGGTCCATTCATTTTGTAACTCTCAATATTAATTCTCATTCACTTCTCCACTACCCCACTACCATTGGAATTCATATCCCACTACTATTTGGAATTCAATTTCTTATTTATTATTGTAGTGGCTTTTCATTTACAATTTGTAGCCTATAAATAGAGGCTTTGTAATATTGTATTGTACATATGTAAGACATATGAGAAATATATGAATAAAGAGATTGTCATCTTGTGTTCTCTCTATCTTGTTTATTGTTTATTTATCTTTATTTTATAACACGTTATCAGCACGAGAGTTCTACTAGTTGAAGATTCGAGGTAACTTTGACATCTTTTATTTCAATTCTATTTAAATACATAATACTTCCAATAAGTAATTGCTAAATGAAATAAGTTATCAATTTATGTACATTTATTTTAAGATGTTTAGTATGGTTCATATAATTTTATATGAAGTGCAAATTTTATTTTAATCTTCCGGAAGAAGATTTAAAGAGATCTTCTTGAAGAAGATATATATATGATATAGAAAAATTAATCTAAGAAGATTTTAATAAATCTTTCTGAAGAAGATTTATATGATGTACAAATTTTGTATGATGTTCATTTTGTTATTTTTTTTTTTCAATAATTTAATCTTCTCGAAGAAGATTTCAAAATATATTAAGGTCTTCCTGAAGAAGATTTCAAAAGATATTAAGAAGTTCTTCTTGAAGAAGATTTCAAGAAATTTTATATGATGTCCGTGTTAATTTTATTTTTCAATAATCATCTTCCTAAAGAAGGTTTCAAGAAATATAATTTGTTCAAGAAGATTTTAAGAAATTTTCCTGAAGAAAATTCCAAGGAAATTTATATGAAGCACAAATTTAAATGATGTTCATACTATGTTTTTCAATAATTTAATTTTCTTGAAGAAGATTTTTATCTTCCTGAAGAAGATTTAAATGATGTACAATATTGATATAAGAAAATTTCAATAAATCTTTCTGAAGAAGATTTATATGATATGCAAATTTTATATTGAGAAGATTTTAACAATGTTTATATGATGTGCAATTTTTTTTTCCAGTGATTTAATCTTTCTGACGAAGATTTCAAGAAATATTAAGATCTTCCTGAAGAAGATTTCAAAAATATTTGGAGAAGATTTTAAGAAATATTTTGAGTCGATTTATTGTTTTCTTATGATTGAACAAAATAACGAGTTGTTGATAAAAACTCATGAATTTCGTCCAACTAATTTTACTTCATTCCCAGAAGCGAATGTTACAGAATATAATATTGATCATTCTAAATAAACACATCTTTTCACCTGAAGTGGAAAAATAATAAAAAAAAAATGAACAATGAAAAATTATTAAAATGATAACTTCGATTTAGAATTGTAATTCAATTTTAGAATTATACGGTGACTAATTTTAAAGTCAGATTTTGTTATTTGATCTAAAATAATGAGTGAGAAATCTGTTTTTGATTTTTCTAATAATCAAAACATTGAACTTTAAAAAAAAAAAAAAAAAAACCGACCATCTCTTGTATAAAACAAAATCGATTGGAAATATATTTTAATATATTTTTTTTCTTACCTTTACTTTATAAGGTATTTGGTTCTTATATTATATTTGAAATTCTCTGATAAAAATGACGAACCAATGGTAGTTGGTAAAGTGAATTAATGTTTTTATTGTAATATATGATTATTTTTCATCGAAGACTCTGAAAGATTATTTGCCGATGATCATAAATTTATTTTTCTTATAAAGAAGTTCTATTACTAAATATTTAGCAATAATTTTATTCTTCTTTTTCAATAAATAAATAAATTATAAATCCAATTGGTTAATTTAAATTTAATATAATCAGATTTTGATTTACTAAAATTAGATATATATATTTTAGTATGAATCTAAAATGTCCAGTAAGAAATGAAATTTTGATTTCGGTTAAAATTGATATCAAAATAATAAGGACAAATAAGAGATTTTTTATTTTCTTTCTTTATACAACTGTTGGGATCTAAAGTTTTATTATTAATAATAAAAAATGAGAAAGATAAAAGTTGGTAGAATAGTGAATTCCTGCTTTGATCGTGGTTGTAAAAGTCATTAGTCGCGTACCTGTCATACACCGACGTACATGTAGTACGACGAAATATCATGTTAATCTATATAAAGTATAAAAAAAAAAAAATTGTAGTTGTTCTTATTATTTCATTTTCTTATTATTGACGAAATATCATGCAAAATATCATGTTAATCTATTATTTCATTTCATTAATTACCGACGGTACTTATTTCATTTTGCAACTGTTCTTATTATTTTTGTTATTGTAGTTGTATTTCTTATTTTTGTTAATTGCAATTGTTGTTAATAAAAAAAAATTTAATTGTATGTTCCGGAAGAGCAACTTTATTGTTATATGGAGGAACACAAATTTATATTGATGATGCATTATATTCTTCAAATTAAGTCTCAAAGAAATTAATTAAGTTTAAGGATATCCGCCGAAATGGATACCATGTTGAGACAACTAATGAAGCAAAAATGTTGAATATCTTTATATAACTAGCAAAATCTCAGATAAAAAAAAATGCATATTGGAAAAATTGTCTATGTTTTCCTCCGGTTTTTATTACACATATATTAGTGCAATTGAAGCACATATTATTGTAAACCAGAAGCTTACAGATAAAAATATGTTTATAGTTTGGCATGACCGGTTGGGCCATTCCGGATCAATAATGATGCGAAAAATAATAGATAATTAATGTGGACATTCATTAAAGAACCAGAAGATTCTTTAATCGTATGATATTTATTTATTGATTTCATTTCTAGAACGTATACAAGATGATATTTGTAGACCAATATATCCACAATGTGAACCATTTAGATATTTTATGGTTATAATTGATGCATCAATAGTATGGTCACATTATCAACTTGCAACCTGACGTTTGCAAGATTATTTGCTCAATTGATTTGATTAAGAGCATAATTTTATGATTATTCAATTAAGAAAATACGTCTAGACAATGTTAATGAATTTATTTCTCAAACAATGCATGTTTATTAGAATTGATGTTGTACATCATGTACACAAAAATGACAACTTGTTATTTTGCATGCAACAACACTAATTCGCATCGTGCCAACAAGCTATTATAAAACTTTCCCTTTATAATTTGTTTTTGGTCACATACCTAATATTTCCCATATAAGAATTTTTGAATGTGCGATATATGTTATAATTGCTCCACCACAACGCAATAAAATGGGACATCAAAGAAAGTTGGGAATTTACATTGAATTTGAATCTCCATATGTAACAAAGTATCTAGAACCATTGATGGTAGATTTATTCATGGCTAGTTTTGCTGATTATTATTTTGATGAATTAATATTTCCAACTTTAGGGGGAGAAAAACAATCAGCTGGGAAAATATATTAGTTGGAATGAATTATCATTGTCTAATTTAGATCCTCATAAATAATGTGAACTAGATGTTTAAAAGATAATTCATTTGAAAAAATTAGTTAATCAATTGCCAGACGCATTTACAAAGAAAGTGACCAAATCACATGTACCAGCTGCTAATGCTCCAATTAAAGTCGATGTCCCTGTTGGACAGACTAATGAAATTATAACACGCATGAAGCGTGGAAGACCAATCGGTTTCAAAGATAAAAATCCTCGAAAAAGAAAAGGAGCAAAGAATGAAAATGGTCAAGTCGAGGATATGATAATTTCAGATAAAACTCTAGAAGAGAATCAAATTATAAATAATATTGGAGTTCCAGCAGAAACTCATGTATATGAAATTCATGAAAATAAAGGGATCTCGATAAATTATATCATGAATGGAATAAGATGGAACCGAGATGAAATTGATATCAATGATATTTTTGCATATAATATAGCGCTAAATATAATGAATAATGAGGATCATGACCCGAAGTCTATAGAATGTCGACAAGGAAATTATTTGGCCATAATAGAAAGACGCAATTGAGACAGAATTTAAATCTCTTAAAAATAATAAAAAAAAATTTTGGGCCTGTAGCTCCAATACATGAAGGCATAAAGTCCGAATAATAGAAATTGATATTTACGTGAAAACAAAATGAGAAAGGTGAAATTTTGAGATATACTCACCTGTGGTGGATGCAATAATTTTTATGTAATCTGGCAATACATAAAGAACTTGATTTGCGTCTAATGAATGTTGTTACAACCTATTTATATGGCTCACTTGATAATGATATTTATATAAAAATCTCTAAAGGATTTAATTTGCTTGAAGCATATAATTTATGTTCTCGAGAATATTATTTAGTTAAATTGAATAAATCTTTATATTGATTAAAGCAATCTGGACACATATGGTATAATCATCTAAGTGAATATTTATTGAAACATGGATATAATAATGATACGATCTGTCCATTTTATTTTCATGAAAAGATACGAAAATTATTTTGTTATAATTGAAGTTTATGTTGACGATCTAAGTATCATTGGAACTCCTGAAGAGCTTCCAAAGCAATAAATTATTTAAAGGAATAATTTGAGGTGAAAGATCTTGGGAGACAAAATTTTGCCTTGGATTGCAAATTGAATATTTAAAAATGACATTTTTATGCATCAAGAAAATTATATTGCAAGAGTGCTGAAATAATTTTATATGGATAAAATAACATCCATTGAGCACTCTGATAGTTGTAAGATCATTAGATATGAATAAAGATCTTTTTAAACATTGAGAAAGTGATGAAAAACTACTTGGTCCTGAAGTACCATATATTTATGCAATAGTGGAATTTATGTATCTTGCTCGACATACAAGATCTGATACATCATTTGCTATAAATTTATTAGCAAGATATAGTTTTTCTCCCATGAGAAGACATTGTATTGAAATTAAACATATACTTCGCGAAGCAAGCTGAGAATGTATTTGGTTAAGATCTGTGATTTAACACATTTATCGACATGTGGTTTGTATTTTGGAGAAATGATCCTGACGATCATATATGAAGATAATATTACATAAATTACTCAATTAAAGGAAGAATACATTAAAGGAGATAGAACAAAACATATTTCACCAAAGTTTTTTTTTCACACATTATCTCCAAAAGAATAATGTTATTAATGTTCAGCAAATCTGTTTGAGTGAGAATCTAGCAGATTTATTCACTAAGACACTCCATACTTTAATATTTGAAAATGTGATCCGTAATATTGGAGTTGGTCGACTTAAAGATCTTGATTAATGTTGTCATGAGGGGGAGTTAATATGCATTACATTTTCCTTTACCATGGTTTTTCCCACAGGGTTTTCCTGGTGAGGTTGTAGTTGCGTATTAAAAGAATAATGTACTCTTTTTCCTTCACTAGGTTTTTATCCCATAGGGTTTTTCCTAGTAAGGTTTTAATGAGGCATATTCTTATGAAATGGACATCCAAGGGGGAGTGTTATGAATATAATAGTGGATGGTCCATTCATTTTGTAACTCTCAATATTAATTTTCATTCACTTCTCCACTACCCCACTACCATTGGAATTCATATCCCACTACTATTTGGAATTCAATTTCTTATTTATTATTGTAGTGGCTTTTCATTTACAATTTGTTGCCTATAAATAGAGGCTTTGTAATATTGTATTGTACATATGTAAGACACATGAGAAATATATGAATAAAGATATTGTCATCTTGTGTTCTCTCTATCTTGTTTATTGTTTATTTATCTTTATTTTATAACATAAAGCTAATTGTTACATTATTATTCTTTATTCAACTTTTGTGTTTCTATTATCTGATAATTTTAGCGAATAAATGTAGAATACGGATAAAATTAATATTTAATAGATAAAAATAGAATACAAATAAAATCAACTTTTAAATATAAAAATATTTTTATTCAATCAGTATTGTCTCTGTTAACACACAGAGATATCATTTATATTTTCAATTTAGAGGAGGGTTCAAATGCTTTTATTTTTTGTGCCTCCATCATGCCTCCATTTTTAAAACTTTAATAACTGAAATTTTAAAACTTCAAAGTCAAAATAAAACCATTGGATATGATCTACATCATTTTATTTATGTGCTCATAAAAAATTATCACATTTTGATTTTGTTTTTATGTGAATCAATAAGTTGAAAAATCAACGTCTAGAAATTATCCACATTAGTACGTTTTTTACAAGCTCTTGATGACAACTAAAACAAAATTGAAATGTCATAATTTTTTACACATGTATAGATAAAATGATGTAGATCATATCCAACGGTTTTATTTTGACTTTTAAGTTTTAAATTTTGAGTTATTAAAGTTTTTAAAAATGGAGGCATGATGGAGGCATGAAAAATGGAGGCATTTGAACCCTCCTCTTCAATTTAATACGAGTAAAGTCTGGTTGTGCATTTATTAAAGGTAGGGTTGGGAGCTCGTGCTTCCGTACATAATTTAGTAACTGGCCCCCGTTCATTTCACATATGCTATTAATAATTCATAATTTAGGGTTGGGAGTGCAATGAATTGAACGTACAAAAAGTTGTTGGGACACAGTGCTATTCATAATTGATTTCACATATGCTATTCATAATTGATTTCACGAGAGTTCCAATACCGCTCTTCATATCTTATCATACCTCATATTTTATATCTTTGTTTTCAAAGTTCAAACTGTTGATCTGAACCGCTCAACATAGTATCCATACTAAAATATGCTTGCGGATGAAATTTTATAATTTTTGGAATTTTTTACTATTTTTTAAGATAGATACAAATCACTGTTTTTGGACTGTTCAAAAAACAGTGATTTTCTATCTATCTTAAAAAATAGTAAAAAATTTCCAAAAATTATAAATTTCATCACCAACCATATTTTAGTATGGATATCATGTTGAACGGTTCGGATCGACAATTTAGATTTTGAAAATAAAGATATAAAATATGAGGTATGATGAGGGATGAAAGACATGAGGCGTTGGAACCCTCCTCTTGATTTCACATATGCTATTCATAATTTGTTTTATATTGGCAGTTGGTATATTACGCAAGCATGCTGACGTCTCGAGATGTATTCATCAATGATCATTCATCCTCATGGGTGGGCCCTGGCTAATGTTGATATTTATTTATAAATAAAACCATAATATATACACAACTTCAAACATTATGCCACCCTACTTCTGGTCTTTTTTAAAGAAAAATAATAAAATATATGAAGTTTGAGACAACATTAATTAGACTATCTAAGACTTCTAATCTTCTGTAAGATCTTAAAATTGCCAAAACCAAATTGCAAGTGTCAATCTAAACATTCTCCTATTACCAAATAAATTGGAAAATATTTCAAACTTATAAATAGAATGGTTTACGAATAATTATTCAATTGCTATTCATTTCTAGCAACTCTTCATAGAGATAGATGATTTAAATAGTTTTTACATTGTTTATAAAATATTTCGTGATTTATCCGCATAATATTTACGAGCATATGAACAAAAATGCAATACATAGAAATTATGAATATTTTTCCTTATCTAAAAAATCAATAATTAAAAAATATATATATTAGAGTTGGACCTTACATTTTGCGGAAGGTTTTTTAAAGTCGGTACTGGTAATCCATTCTTCATAGGCATATTTAATCGAAGAAACATTAGCCTTTTTTTTAATTATATTGATGCTAGTCACAGATTAACATTACACAGTCAACAAGCAATATTTATTTTGCTTAAGTACCAGAAATTAAAAATATATAAATGTTTTATGAGCAACATGTTAGAACTCTTTTCACAAAAATTGTAAATTCTAAAAATATATGCAAGTGTAGAAAGATTTAATATTAGATGTTTGTATCTAGATTTCACACTTAAAAATAATTGGGACCTTTTTCGACCCCACTTGTAATAGTAGAATCTACATAGCTTGCTACACTGAGAGACTAAGAGTGAGAAGCAGAGGATCTGTAGTCTTCTCTTGTCCTCTATAAATAATCTCCTATATTTTCTAATTTGCCTCATCGTCATTTGGAGAAAGAGCCGTAGAGACCAAGACAAGTGTCCTCTCCTCTTTGGTACTTTTCTCTCTACATTTTCTCTCTAAAATATTTCTGATCAGCATCTTTTATTTTGTAGTAATTTTTATTTCTCCAAATTTTAGTTGGATCTTAGTAGATCGTCCGATCGGTAAGTTTTCACAACAGGTTCGATGTATGCTTACCAGATCTGTTTGTGAATTATTGTGTTGGGATATTTATTATTTTCATATCCCGGAGAATGTGTGTGTGTTTCTTTTTTGTTTTTTCTCTACGTTTTCAGCTCATAGTAAATGGTTATTTTATATGTGTTACTCTTGAATTTTAAGATTGAATGATCTGACTTGTAGTTTATAGTGTTAGGCAGAGTGTTTTCTTTGTAACAATTTTTATCGAGGCTCACACACTACGTTTCAATCTTTAGCTGTTTTAAATTTAAGGGCTTAATGCTTCTCCTGTTAGTCAAATGGAATATTAATATTTAGAATAAAATAGTTATCAACACAATTTGGTCAAAATGGAAAATAGTATTATTTATAAGTACTTGTATTTTACATACTTAATCTGTCATCTCATATTGCTATTGCATGGCCGTTGTTATTTAAGTTCAAATTATCTATGAAGTTCACTTTTCGGTGCTTAATTGTTGTTTTACCTCTGTAAATTGATCAGTTTTCACGTTAAACTAATTAACAAATTATCTAATCAACGCTTTACTTTTGCTTAACCTGCATGCTTATTTGATTAGCAGCTAAAATGAACAATATTTAATAATATTTAATCACGTTCTATATTATTTCAGAAGAGCTTGAGGTTGTTTGTGGATTAATCAGCCGGAAGGGGTCAGAAATGAGTAATAATGATGTCATACAACCAGTAGATGAAATATCAGAAGAATGGAAAGATTGGGTAAAGACGATTGAAGCTCGACTAAACAACAGTACCGAAGAAATACCACCAACCAGACCACCAATTAAAAAAATACCATCAATATATGGTAATTGGAAATGTTTGGATGATCATTTTCAGAACGTCCCTTTCTTGCCTGAAACCAACATGTGGCAATTTGTTGCATTTATGAAGCGGTTTCATAATCTCAACGTACATTCATACCTTGAAGAATTACAAGAGAAGGAAGATGACGTATGGAGCTACTATGAGGGGGTCGATGAACAATTTCGTGCTGAAAATAGCAAACGCTTCATAGAATACCTACTGGCCAATAGTTGCTTCTTAATATTTGCGTTGGTTAGATTAACATCTAATTGGGAACTACGTGAAATTTTTTCTGTAGCTGTCGAAAATGATGGTACACAAAAGCAAATGTTCAATGAGTATAAAAAATTAGAAAAGTTTATAAACGGTGAATCAGTGGGGATCCGGCGTTACATGTTGACCATGGACTACCAGATACCGTGGTTTGTTGTCAAGGCTGTATATACAGACCATTCCAACGTAGGCAGCAAGCTTAAAAAACCAATCCACAAACTTGTGATCTCAGCCTTTTGGTTGTTCGATCGTGGAGTGCACAAGTCCAAACTGCATAATAATACCATTACCTTCCCCCAAGATGGCTTCCAACATCTACTACACATCTTCCATTGGTCTCGAACCTGCGAAGGGAAGTTTCATGAAATGGAACGATTTGCTGATATGAGAAGCTTCGATATTCCTAGTGCATCAGACATGCAATTGTGTGCAACTGTTTTCAACGGGGATGACATCAGTGGCTTTGACGTGACTTTCTATGAGAGGATATTATCTGGAGTGATCCAATTACCGCCCTGGTCCTATTCTCTACACGAAAATGAAATTTATAAAAATCTTTTAGCATTTGAACGGGGGTACGGCATGGTTTGTGGGCTCTCCGTCACAGCCTATGTTGCATGCATTGTGAAATTGCTACAAACAGAAGAAGATGTTATACTATTGCAAGCCAAGCGTATCATCCCATGACTAGGGGACCCAAAGGATGTTTTGAGCTCTATACAAGGGTACAAAACTATACTACGTTCCAATGATATCCCTCTGTCCGATGACCTTGCCGAGTTGAAGTTCCAACTGAACTACCGTAAATACAACATATCCAGTATAAAAAAAAACTATGCAGAGTTCAAGAAACGCTACTGCTCCAATACATGGATCGCCATCTCTCTCATTGCCGGCATCTTATTGTTTATCCTTACTTTTCTTCAAACCTTATATAGTATGCTTAGCTACGACAATCAATGATTGCTCTAAGTATACACCTATATTTATATATCGTCTTGTATCCTTAATTTTCTTTTATTTCGTTATATCAAGTATGCAGTTTAAATTGTGTGTGTACCGGTGGTATATCTTTATTCAATTCACTATGTTGTGCTATCATGTATGTTGTACCTTATTTTCAATGTAATTCATTTGTGATTTTTATGTACTTATGTGGGACCATGTGTGATTTTTATCTTTTCTCTTGTCATACACTAACAAACCAAGTATTCAACTATTATTCAATTTACTCTCATGCCAATAATCAATAAATCTATCCTTTCAGCAATCAATAATTTTAAGGTTGATTTTATTTTTTTAGGACCTCTCCTCAATAAGGGTGTCAACGGATACAGTAAGAGTCGGGTGGAGACATTTTCATATCCGTAATCTTTACAAATTTCTTTACCCGTATCCTACCCTTATCCGCTACAAATTATCTTACCGTATTCTATCTTACCCGTTATGTTTGTCGGATGACAAAACGGTAGCGGGTAAATAACGGGCAATACTTTGTATAATAATTATTTTTATTATTTATTAAATAAAACATTAAACATTATTCATTTCACACATGTATAGTACTTTGTTGAAATTTTTTTTTGATCATGCTAAGCGCAAGTAAACTAATTAAAGTACTCTTTTCAATGCTTTTTAATATAATATATGTATATATATATATTTTTTTATAATTATCTGATCGGATAACGGGTACAAAATATGCTTTACCCGTACCCGCTTAAATATGCTTTACCCGTACCCGATAAGTTTACGAAAAAAAATCTTACCCGTACACGTCTTTTTGAATATGGTATGGATCGGGTGCATTGCCTACACTCTTATAAGTACACAAAACCGAAAAAAACTGGACTCAAAATCTGAAAAGTGTGTGTTCATTGGGTATTGCATACAATCTAAAGGTTATAGGTTGTTTAATCCGGTGACAAAGAAGATTATAGTCGGTAGAAATATCATGTTCGATGAGAATGCTAGTTGGAGTTGGTCTATGGCGGAAAACAACACACCAATAGCTGAAATAGAAGATGAAGAAGAAGAAGACAGCAGTGAGCAGCCACAAAGCAGCCCAAGCTCGAGTGGCACTTCAAATCGGATGGTTGATCCGGATACACAAGGAAGAAAGGTGCGATCCTTACAAGAATTGTATGAAGCAACTCAGGTTTTGTATGTAGCAGATCCATTGTCCTATGAAGAAGCCGTAGAAAGAAAGGAATGGGTGCAAGCAATGAGAGAAGAAATGAGTTCAATCGAGCAAAATCAAACCTGGAAGTTAGTGGAATTACCAAAAGATCGTAATGCAATTGGAGTTAAATGGGTTTACAAGACTAAATTTGGTCCAGATGGCAGTGTATTAAAATGCAAAGCAAGATTAGTGGCAAAAGGATATGCGCAAAAGCAAGGTATAGACTATGAAGAGACGTTCTCCCCGGTGGCCAGATTTGAAACGGTTCGGTTGTTGATTGCAATGGCTGCCCAGATGAGACAACCTATCTATCAATTTGATGTGAAGTCAGCATTCCTCAATGGTGAACTAAAAGAAGAGGTTTATGTTGAGCAACCGGAAGGGTTTGTGGTGAAGGGCAAAGAACATTGGGTGTATCGTTTATTCAAAGCATTATATGGCTTGAAGCAGGCCCCTCGTGCATGGTACAGCAAGATTGATGCACATTTTCAGAAATTGGGATTTGAGAGAAGCAAGAATGAGCCTAATCTCTATGTCAAACGCAAAGAAAAAGGAGGTTTAACAGCGGTATGTCTCTATGTTGATGATATGATTTATTTTGGCACAGATGACGCAATGGTTAAGGAGTTTAAAGAGCAAATGATGCGTGTGTTTGAGATGACCGATCTAGGAGAAATGCATTACTTTCTAGGTCTGGAGGTTGAACAAGAGAAGGGGAGAATCTTTGTGTCCCAACGCAAGTATGCAAGAGACTTGGTAGAAAAGTTCGGATTAAAAGATTGCAATCCCGTACTAATTCCAATGAATACAAACGAGAAGTTGACAGCTATTGATGGAACCGGAGCTGCAGATGCAACTCGGTTTAGGAGTTTGGTGGGAGGTCTGTTGTACTTGACGCACACAAGACCAGACATCACACATGCAGTTGGAATGGTTGCGAGATACATGCAGAATCCAACTAAACAACACATGGGAGCAGCAAAGCGAATTCTTAGGTACATTGCAGGTACAACAAGCTATGGTCTGTGGTACAAGGGTGTTGATGAACCGTGTTTGACAGGCTACAGCGATAGTGACTGGGCATGCAACATAGATGACCGAAAAAGCACTACAGGTCAGGTGTTCTTCTTTGGCAACAGCGTAATAAGTTGGAATTCGAAGAAACAATCAAACAGTTGCACTATCAACCGCAGAAGCTGAGTACAATGCAGTAACATCAGCAGCATGCCAAGGTGTATGGTTAAGGCGCTTATTGGAAGAGTTAGATTGTGAGCAGAAAGGTGCAACAATACTCTATTGTGATAATCAGTCGACAATTGCAATTAGTAACAACCCGGTGCATCACAACAGAACAAAGCACATAGACACTCGGCTCCATTTCATACGAGACCTGATTGAGCAAAAGATGATAGAGTTGCAGTATGTGAACACGAACCAGCAAGTTGCAGATGTGCTGACCAAATCACTCACACGAGAGAAGTTCAACTGGTGTCGAGACATGATGAATGTGCTGGACTTTGGATTAAGAGGGGGTGTTGAAAATAATCCAAGTCAGCAGCAAAGTGCATAAGAGATACAGTTTCGGTTTAGTTGCAGTTTTTATTTTTGTTAAGAATTAATTATAAACTGGTTATTAAACTTAGGCAGCAAGTTTTCTGTTTAGACATGTGCAGGGAGTAGTGGGTAGTTTCTATATTTACTTTGTCATGTAGTGGGTTGGTTATAGGCTAGTTATAGCAACGTTAGTGGGGTTAGTGGATGCCTAAATATGGCAGCACTTGTAATAGAGTTAGTGGGGTGCAAAATTAGGGATAGGCACCATCTTAAATACCATGTATGTTTCTGTTGATGAATTAATGAAGTTGTGAGAAAAATCAATTGCTGTATTCTGTTTTTATTTTCCGAAAAAGTTCCAACAGAATTGTGCTTGATTTTAACAATTGTAGCACCGATTAAATGCTTATTCGTGCTTGATTTTAACAATTGTAGCACTGATTAAATGCTTCTGTTAGGTTTTCTTTCGAAGAAGGCCAATGGGATCAAAGAATCTCATTGCTGATTTTTATTTACTGTACGTAGATGAGATGCATCTGGTATTTGCATAAAATGTCCCATTTTTGTTAATAGCAAGATGCTGCTTTTAATTTATTAACTCGATTTATATTGTTAAACTTAGGGCTTTGCTGTTTACTGAAAACCAAACAACAGGCATTGTCTACTGGTAACATACAATATTAATTGTGATTAAATCTGTATTTTTTTTACATTGACTTGATCTTCCCATATTTTTGTGAATTTTTATTTGATTGTTTGGCACATTATTTTATGCAATTTAATGAAAATGGTTGTTATTTATGACATGAGTTATAATGTATACATACCAAAGAAAGCCCCTGCCTTAGCAAGTCGAAAGCTATAATGGGGCGAAACAGAAATATGAATTTTCTGGACAGAAAGGGATGGTATTTTGCATGAATTTTCCGATTCTTTGAACAATTTATATAAATTTTGTCAGCATTTAGATAATTCTTATGATTTGTTTGAGTTTTGGGCATTTTCTGTGATTTTCTAGACACTCAGATAATTTAAATGAATTTTCTGCACATTTTCTGGAATTCAGAAGGGGTTTTGTGTGATTTTCAGGAATTTGAGGGAATTTTTATGTAAATCTTGGGTCCTTGAGTTCAGCTCCAGGAATTTTCGTGCCGGAATTGGTAAGTTTGCAGTTTCGAAGGACTTATTTGCGGATTGGAAAACCGTGAGGGTTTGTTTTGCAATTGTGCAGGGGCGGAGCTTCAAATTTGTGGTGTTCTCAGGGGCCTTTCTGAACTTGTTGGATTTCAGCAGCAGTTTACAAACAATATTTTTATATTTCATTTGAACTGTTTATTCTCCTTTGTGGATTTCAGCAGAGTTTCCCCTTGACTCTTGTTCTTTTGAATCAAGGGGAGATGAAAGATAGATCAGAGACTATCAGACACTCATGAAACGGGTGAAAGAACCCTGCCTAGGCTGGTTCAGACCCCAATAATTATCAAAAGATCCCAGTTAATCAGGAACCTCCAGTTGAGGTAAAATGACAATTCATAGCTCAAGATCAGATTCGATCTGGGCTGTTTGATATGAATCCAATGGTTTTATATATTTAATATATTCGGAAAGGAATAGTGTTAAAGGGTAATAATCAAGTCCAGATAGATTATGCCATTGAAACCTAGATTGTGTTAGATACCAGTCAAGTCTGGTACAAGCATAATATACATTTAATGTGGAAGACGCTACATTAAATGCAAGAAGAGTTTTACTTTTACATCAGTTTTTGAACAAAATTTCATCTTGTAGTTTTCTTCTATTTTAAAAGTTCAACAAAGTTCAACCATTTTTGTAAAATTTAATTATTGAGTTTCATCTTGAAACTCAAAACTGTTTTATTTCAATCAATAAATCAAATAAGGACTTTGATCCCTATTTTTACTCAAAAAAAAAATAATGCCTTTGCTTGTGAAGTAGGTTAGAGACATGCAGTTAATATTATTCCAAATTTAATGAATATTTCTGCATATAGCCCAATTAATCCGATGTGGAATAATTGGTCCCAATAACATTTACAATTCAAATTTGGAGCTTCACTATTTAGTGGGCTTAATCTTAAAAATTATTGTACAATTTGAGAGCAACTAACGGAAATGCAGAGATTTGTTTTTCTACGCCGAACAAGGTCTTTAATTGCCGAATTTATACCTCATCATCAGACACCATATTATTGAAATTTTCATATATGAATCCGTTGGAAATTAAAAATGAAGCCTATAAAAACACTAAATAAATAATTAAAATATGGAACAGATATTTAAATTGTCAAGTTGTGAAGTCTTGTCTGTTGTATATGTATTATTCAAGCTAGCATTACAAAATTTATTCAAAATGAACCATTATAGAAATTTGAAGCGTACTCATAATGTCAAGATGCATCTCAACCGTACCCAAGCCCAATGTATAGCATACAAATTCCTACAAATAGCAAGGAGTATTAATTAATTTTCAAAAACCCAAAAGCCAGTGTTGCAATTCTAATATACCGACAGTATCAGTATGCTAAATCTATTAACTACAATGGAAATTCATTATGGGCCCCATCTAAATGTGGCCCAAGAATTTCTCATGAAGCCCAACCCATTTTGTATGCCATGAAATGGACCGGACCTGATCCGCTTCTAAAACTCTCGATCAGGGGTAAATTTGACACATCACACACTAGAAAATAAGTAAATGAAAGGGAAAAGAATTGAAGCAGCATGGTCTCAGCTTTCTTATCTGGTCTTCATCCTCTCAGGTAACATAATATTTTAAGTAATTTAAGTACGAAATATCGACGAGGAGTTCTTGGGAAAGGGAAATATTGGATGGGCTCATGGGCTGAATGCATTGGGCATTACATGGGCTCAATGCAAATTGCAATAATGTTGAACTAGTTTCCTCTCCTGTTGAGTGTTGACTCTCAAGTCTTCTTGTATCTATGTGAAGTACAGACATGTCCTGTGTTTTCATTAATCACTAAGAGTCCCTATAAATTATAATAGTGGCTAACAAAGACAATTGTTATAACTTTGTAAGAAAACGCACATGCTATTGACTGACTGGAAACCCAATAAAAAAATAATAATATTTTTCTATGCTCTTTAATATATCAGAAGGTATACAAATTTTATTGTTTTGCTTAGTTCAATCATTTTTAAATCTAAACCGTCCATGCAAATTTTGACACACATCAAACAGTTTAGAACTAACTTCAAATGAGACTTTGTCCAAAATCCTTTGGAGAAAAACTCCTACCTTCATTTAGGGAATTGGGTTTTGTCCCAAGGACTTTGGACAAAGTCTCATCCAAAGCCGAAAACTAGATTTTACTTTGGACAAATCTCATCCAAAGGCTGGCCTAACCATTTGACCCGTGTTAAGATTTGTGCAACATATTTAAAACTTAATAAACTTAAATAACCCTGTAAATCTAAACCGTGCATGCAAATTTTTAGCACGGATCGGACAGTATAAGACTAACATTAAATGGGGCTTTGTCCAAAGCCCTTTGAACAAAAACTTCACCCTTCTTTTAGTTAGTATCGCTAATTATATGAATTATTGGTATTGATTTGTTGTTATCTCTTTGGATAAAAATTGGGTTAAAAACTTTTAATTTTACATAATTTTATTGGGATCCTCCAATAAGATTTTAAACATGCAATCTCACATGCATACAGAGAGCAACTACGAGTGTTCCTGCAGGAAAGGAACAAATGGTAATCTCACAATTGGAAACTACGTATATACACCAGAAATATCCTGCTCGAATGATCTAACTATTCATTCTGGATTCTAAGTAAAAGTAAATTCATTCTTCCATTTTAAATTTGTAATGCTATTACTTATCGCAGTTGCTTCACGAGAAATTGATAAGTTATTGTCCAATAGAAAGTGTACAGAAATTACTTTGCTATTGACTGACTGGAAAATAATGTTGAGCTGCTTTCCTCTCCTGTTGAGTGTTGAATCTCAAGTCTTTTTGTTTGTATGTGAAGTACAGAGATGTCATGTGTTTACATTAATCACGAAGCTAGAGTCCCTATAAATTATAATAGTGGCTAACAAAGACAATTGTTATAACTTTATAAGAAAACGCATTTACACATGCTATTGACTCACTGGAAAACCAATAAAAAATTATTAATATTTTTCTATGCTTTTTAATATAGCAGAAGGGACACAAATTTTATTATTTTACTTAGTTCAATCATTTTTCTAAACTGTCCATGCAAATTTTAGTACGGATTGGACGGTTCAGCACTAACATTGAATGAGACTTTGTCCAAAGCCCTTTGGACACTCCACCCTTCTTTTAGTGAATTAGGTTTTGTCCAACCAAAGTCGGAATTGGGTTTTGTCCAGGGAACTTTGGACAAAATCTCATCCAAAGGTTGGCCTAACTGATTAAGTTTTTCAATTCTAATTGCAGAATTTCCAAAAAACAAAGAGAAAAATCTCAAAACTTGAGTTCAAATTTCCGATTAAGTTTTTCATTTCTAATTTTTTATTATGTTTTTCTTTGATATTGTTCATGAAAATGTATAAAGTCTCAGGTCTAGGGTTTTTTTATTGTGTTTTTATTTATTTTTAGTTAGAATGTTATTCAAGTAACTAATAATATGTGATGTAATTGTAACTGATGTTTATATATTGGTATATGTAGTTTTGTAGTGTTTATATTTAAAATTTAGTTTAGTGTTTTTGGTATTTAGATCTAGGGTTTAATTTGAATTCAGATTTAGAGTTTGATTTAAATTCAGATCTAGGAATCAAGTAATTTTTTTATAAAAAAAATTCTTGAATTATTCACGATTTTTATTAAAAACCGTATAGGATGTGTGTTTTTATATACATTTTTACGTTAAAAACTGTGTATGATGTCTTTTGGCCAGAAAAAATTGAATTCTATACGGTTTTTAGTAAAAAACCATGCAGAATTAGTGTTTTTATACACAGTTTGAAAACCGTGAAAAATTAGCAACCCTATTGTACACAACTCTCGTAGACACTGTTCGAAAACTTTGTAAAAGCCTATTTTTTTACCATAATTAGTAGCGTTTTTATATGTGTGATCTGTAAGTATTCATTCCGGATTCTAAATAAAAGTATAAATTCATTCTTCCATTTTAGATTTGTAATGCTATTACGTACTTATCGCAGTTGCTTCAATAGAAATTGATAATTTATTGTCCAATAGAAAGTGTACAGAAATTACTCTGCTCTTGTCACTAAAATAAATAAATAATAAAACAGAACCAAACCATTTGTAATTATTATTTTTGAATAAAAGTGGATATAGTCACTGATTTCATATATGAAACCACAAGCTGAAAAGAAGTACCAGAAAATGGTACCAACTTCTACAGCTAAGTCTTACATCAGTTCTTACAGCATATCACAACTATATTTACTAATACCATGGTTCAAAAACTCGGAATCGGAATCGGAATCGGAATCGGATTTTGGACCGCCGAGTCAGAATCGGATGAATCGGCCGGAATCGGAAGAATCGGATCGGTAACTCGGTTATTTTTGACAGAAGTCTTGTTTTGTAGCCAAAAAATAGAAAAAAATTGATAAAAATAATTTGTAAAAAAATTATGTTAATTAAGACAATATTACACTCACATAATTTAGGAAGTATATTAACCAATCAAATACCAGCCGTACAAATCTCAAAGTCTTGAAGAAGAAATGAAATTAACCAAATTTAATTGAAGGGTTCGGGTCCACACTCAAATATATTGATTTCTTTCAAAATCCTTTCTTATTCCGTCGGATCACAGCTAGCACGGATCTCAAAGCTGTGATTTGAATTCATGTGCTGAATTAACCCAATTGAATGGAATTTTCGGGTCCATCACATTCCCCTCCATTCCCTCTTCTCTTTTGTTCCACTGACAGCGGACCCCACAGCCCATTTCTCTTCCTTTCTTCTCTTTTCCTCTTCCCGTTCCATCTCTTTCTCCTTTCCACGCAGAGGAGCCGAGCTCCCTTTCTCTGTTTCTCTTCCGCTGACTAGCACACCCCACTGATCCTTCTTGTGCTCTCCATTACTCCTTCATGGAGAAGAGAGGAGAAGGGATTTTTCCCTCTTCTTTTTGCTTCGGCGAGAAGCCATGCCCCGCTCTCTCCTCTTCTCTTCTCCTCAGCCGGCCGACCTCTTCTCTTCTCCTCAGCACAACTCAGCCTACGAGAATCGGACAAAACTCGCACAGGTTAGTGAGAATCGGACAAAACTCGGACAAAACTCGGCTGACTCGGCGGGAAAAATCGGAAACTCGGCCGATTCGGCACTGTTCATCCGAGTTTTTCTGAGAAACTCGCACAGGCGCCAGAATCGGATAAAACTCGGCCCGGTCCCGTCCGATTCCGAGTTGAATCGGCCGATTTGACTCGGAATCGGCCGATTTTTTGAACCATGACTAACACAACCTTAGAGAAATCTGAAATACCATAATACAAAACAAGTCATATTCAACAAAATAACAAACACTGAAATACGAATACTACTAAAATTTAAAAGCAAAAGCTGTTCAGTCTGAGTCCTCTTCAATGCTTGGCATACATTTGACGCCATACATTTGACGCCATACATTTGAAAGATGTAACAAGGGATGTTGAGTTCATTTCCGAGGTCTATAAGCGATGTAGCGAACGGGTCAAGAACCAATGCCGCCACACGGGATCCGGAGGTTGCAATTGCATCTTTCACATGTGGCATATGGAGTTGCACATAAATGGTGATGAATTCCTCCGGATCGTCAAATTGGGCCGGCGGTTTAACAACAGGAAGTTGTTGGAAATTAATAGGGAGGTTAAGGGAATCAACCGATCGGAGGTATGACTCGGTGATGCTCGACATCGAGTCGGCGGTGGGGGTTTGCATGAGGAGGAAAGTGATGGAAAGAGAGCTGCTGGAAGTGGAGTTGCATTGCAAGAGCCTCTTTGCTGCCTCTACCATAGGAATAGTGTGGCCTGGTGGCCATATTGGCATGAAGAAGAGGCACCACTTATTATTGCTCATTGAAATTGATAGTATGCTTAGAAATCAGGGATCTTTCTCTTTTGTAGAAAAATGGGGGAGAAGGAACTCAAAATGGGTACTGAAGTTGCAAGTCAAATGAATGGTGGGGTCGTTGCTCCGGATTATATGGCATTTAAATTTAACGTGTTGCAATCGGAGAAATCACGTGGCCAAAGAGTAACGGACATTTTTTTTAATAAGTGGTTCAAAAATTATATTTGGATAAGATAAGGATTTAAATTTCTACATTTTTTTGTGTTTTGATCGTGTTTTCACTTTTAATTTTTTAATAATAAAAATTTATATTTCAAAATAAATAATTTTCTACACGTACATTAAAAATTATCACTTTTTTAATTTACTTTTATATGGCTCAATAAGTTGAAAATTCAACATTCTTGAATTATCCACAATAGTATTTTTACAAACTCTTGATAAAAATAAAACAAAAACAAAATATCAAAATATTTTACGGGAGCGTAAAATATCATATTTAATGATTTTATTTTATCGTCTAAGTTTTAAATTTTAAATTATTAAATTAAAAAAATGAAAGCATAATAAAAATAAGTATTTTGAACCTTTTTCATTTTATATTATGGAAAAATATGATCCCTTACTGGGTGGTGTTCCTTTGTTTAATTGGGCTCTTACTAGTCCAAACTATGGCTCATATGATGGAGCCCAACTTACATTAAGACCCATTAAGAACTTCCTCCAACAAATAAAATTTGTGTTAATAAAAAAATGCTCTTGCAATTAAGTTGCAAGGTTCAAGTCAGATTTACATCCTTTTTTAATGTTTGAAAATATGTTTGCAAAACATAAAATAAATGCAAGTCTCACTACTACAAAAAGGTCAATCACAAACAAAAAATCACACACGAGTCGAGGAGTTTTCATACAATCAGTGCATAAAGTAAGATGGCGGTAGCACGAAAATGAGCTCACACATACTCACACGGATGTTTACAAGAAACTGTGTACAATTCAATGACATCTTTGACATGCGGCAAATGGAGTTGCACATAAATGGTGATGAATTCCTACGGATCGTGAAATTTTATAGATCAGTAAGCCTCACTGATATATGATAAGATAAAGAAGATATATATAAACACATTGTCTATTCATGGTGTCCGTGCTACCGTCCGAGATTTTATTAAGAAAAATTCAAACATGGTGACGTTTCCGATCGAGAAGTATATATATATATATGATAATCCACGGTCATGTGTGGGCCCAGGTTGCTGTTAATATAATTTATTAAGAAAACTACAATATCTATATGCAACTCCTTCAAATTGTATTCTACCTAACTTCTTGTTGTTTTTCTAGAGGAATACTATAATTCGACGTATAAAAAATTATCAATAAAAAGTCAACACTAATCCATTTTATATTAGCAGTTGATAATATTTATATAAAGAACTACGGATCATGACTCATGCATGGGTTGGCATATATATACTGGCTGTTGTTGATAATATTTTTAAAAGAAAACCATATATAAATTAAAATTCCTTCAAATAATAAAATATTCTTTTTCTCTCTAAGACTCTAACAAAGGATGACCAGACAAGATTGCTTTATCATACTCATATCTTTCAAAATAGTTTTTATGTGTTCAAAACAATATATAGTTCTTGAGTGGAGAACACAAAAGTTCAAAATCAGATTGAGAAATCTCTTATCAATATATATAATTAAAATGTTAAACCATTTTTTATATCAAAAAAAACTTGTCAAATAAAAATATGAGCAAACTATATAAATGTTTTAAATACTATGTGTCTGTATTTAGATTTGACAATTTAATTTTGAAGCAAAAATAGAGGTTATATTGAACAGCAAATGAAATATATTAAAAACAAAATTGAGAGCTTTCCTGCCCCCGACGTGTAACGCATACTACATAATTTTTAGCAACTCTTCAAACAGACAGACGATTTAAATATTTTTTACGTTTGTTTAAGAAAATGATTTATGAATTATTTACTCCACAAACTAGATGGAATTGCACCTTTTTAAAAGTTATAAATTATATGACAAATGTGTCTATAGGATGTTTGTACAATTTACGGTTTGAAATAGGTCTATAGGTTGCAAAATCTAGGATTTTAGGTTGAGGATTTAGGGTTTAGGTTAGCAATTTACGGGTAATACGCCTGCTCACTGCCCAAGCAATTGATTGGGTCATCACGGCTAGCAAACGCTAGGCTGAGATATGTTGCGACATCATGGAGGACCCTCACTGCCCAAGCATCTCCATATACATCGAGCCATGCTCGATAGGGCAGGCCTTCCAATCGATATGGACAACAATATTCCAGGCACCCATGCACGTCATCACACTGAGGAGTCATTTGACTGGAACAACTTTACGAGTGAAGATATATATTTCATCGATGTCTCAGTTTCTTGTTGGCAACCTCAGGTTGAACACAACAAAGGCGGGACCATATACTGCGGCTCCCCGACATCAAGAGGCTGGAAGATGTGAGACCAGAGCAACCGTGTGATACAGTTCCGCGGCTATCCAGCCGAGGAGGCATCGTTGATTTTTTTATTTTTTATGTATGGACAGGTATTTTGCAATCACAATGATAGGAATGAAATAACAACATATATATAACAACATTAAATAACATTGCTATTAGTATATATAATAACATATTCCTATAAAACTATAGAAACGACAAATGTATATAACAGTGCTATTCTCTGTTAAATATAATTATTATAGGAACATTAATATATATAACAACAATATTAAGAAAAAACATTATAATTACTTCCAATTAATATAATAAGAAAAAAACATAAAAATAATAACGCTGATATATTATATATAACAACAACAATTTTAATTTTACATTTATTTTTATGATTTCATCAAAAACAATACAAAGGTTTATACAAAATTGATGTAGCAGTCATTGAGACAGAACCATTGAGCAGGAACTGTATCAATAGTTCCGTCTAATATATGGGACAAAAAATAATAAATGCTAGTCCACCCTTCTTCGTCTTTTTCTAAGAAAAAAAGAATAAAAGTTTTTTGCGCTCTAACAAAGAATGCCAAAACAAGATTGCTTTTCTAATTATATTCATATCTTTCAGAAAGTCAATAAAAGATTGGAGACTATCTCTGAGTTCGATTTTTCTATACTCATAGCAAGGTTCACGAGTAATTCTAGTACTATTCATTCTTAGCAACTCCTCAAACAGAATAGACGATTTAAATAGTTTTTATGATGTAACAACTAGATGGATTGCGTTAAGCTAAGAATACACCTATATTTATATATCATCTTGTAATCTTTTTCTTTATTTCACAATATCATGCATGCAATTTAAGTTGTGTGTACCGGTGGTTTATCTTTGTGCAATTCACTATGTTGCATGTGCTATCATGTATGTTGTACCTTAATTATTTTCAACGTAATTTAATTGTCATTTTTATGTACCTATGTGCGGCCATGTGTTATTTTTACCTTTTCTCTTGTCGTACAATATTAATTCTTCTAACAAACAGGTATTCAACTATTAATTATAATTAAGAGCCAACCTTTGATCTAGTGGCAAAAGGTAATGTTTTCTGTGTGGGACCTTCAAAGTTTGAAATCCGACTGGAGGATCCCGTGTGAATATTAAAAAAAAGTGTTGAATGGCTTGATCCCAACTCAACTATCATTAAAATAATAATTAATTATGTATGTATCTTTCTTTATTAATTTTGAACTTCTCTTAAGAGGAGGTATATATATTTCCTCCTGAGTGCTTCTCCCAAATTTATAATATCAACAATCCAAAATCTATTTAAGATGCAGATTCTGATTGTCAACAAATTAAGACTCAGCGTAGCACTAATCCAAAATATAAATTAATTCAGCTAGCATTGTACCAAATTAAAACACGAAACCCACTGCTGCAATTCTAATGTATATACCGACAGTATGCTAATTGCTAAACCCCTAGCTGGGTTGGAAAACCACGGATCACACTTGGTGCAATTTATCCATGTCAGCATCATGGTAATACTCCAAATATATATAGAGGTTGGCAAAAATCAAAGTGATAGTTCCTGTCTCTAGGTGCTACCAATTTGTTGTTGCAGTTTCAAAGTTCAAATAGTCGATCTGAAGTGCTCAACGTGCTCTCCATATTAAAATGTGCTTAGGGACCAAAGTTTTCATATTAAAATGTACCACACGGTGGAACCCACTATTTTACGGCTTTAGATTAACTCAAAAAGGTGCCTATTCGGAATAGCGCAGGGGCCAGTATTATTTGTGCTTTGAGATTTGTGCAAAATTAAAAGAACGGTCTAGATCATCTCACTCTACAGAAAAATGCCTCTGTAGTAACAGAGAGGATACGAATTGATATATATGGACGTGTTTGATAAGCATTTATGTAATTGTCGTTTTAGTAGAATCCAAGTTTTTCGTTTTTATTTGGGGCATTGGCTTTGGAACATTTAAGAGCCTAGAGTTTGTTACTGGGCCCAATCCATTTTTGCATGCCATGAATTTGTTACTGGGCCCAATCCATTTAAGGGCCTAGAGTTTGTTACTGGGCTTCCCTTCTTTTCTTTTTTTTGATTAAAAAGGCCAAAGCCCATTTTCATTAAAGAAAATTTAACTTACAGCCAACAGTATAGTGTTTTAAGAAAAGGAAACTAATAGGACTCTAACAAAACAAACCAAACACATATAAGCATCGATCAGAAGCAACAAATCAGCATATAGTCTAAACATAAGGAAAATCACATAGAAGCCACACACAGGGCTGAGGTTAGAGTCAACAAAAAAAGATGGCACTTTCATGAGTTCTTCAAAATCCAGCCACAGCTTCATAAGGAATGAGCTGATTCCCCTGCTCCTCTTCATAATGCTCCTCTGGAACCTCATCGTCTGGATGCCAACTCGCAAGAGGGATGGCATCTAACTCAACTGGTAGCCAAAGAGTTGTAGCAGCCTTGACTTGCGGTCTCACATGTCCTGCCCAGTAATGAACAAGAGAAATTATGAGTAAAATGAGTTGCCTAAAGGATTTACGCTTACCATTGTCAAAGCATAGCTCGTTGCGATGTTTCCATATGGTCCAAGAGACGGCACTGAATACAAGCAATAGTGCAGATTTTTGCGTAGAAGGTAGTTGTTTTGCAAAATGAACAACATCAGCCATCTTTGTCCAAGAACTGCTAAGTGGTTGACAAGCACCCATAAAAAACCAAATTTGTTTAGTAAAAGGGCAAGTGACAAATAAATGACTAATAGATTCGGGTTGGTCACAAAACTTGCATTTAGGACATCCCTGCCATCCTCTTCGAATCAGGTTATCAGTTGTAAGTATTCGATTCTTAGTAGCGAGCCACATAAAAATTCTGATTTTGAGAGGAATAGGTATGTTCCACCATAACATAGCATGTCTAGGTCTAATACCTCTGAAGTTAAGAAATTTGTACAAGGACCGAACCGTAAATTTGCCTTGGGTATTCCATCGCCAACTAAGTTTATCATCTAAATGTGTAAAGGACAAATGGCTTATAATATGTAGAAGTTCCAACCATTCATTATAAAGAACCCCATATAAAGATCGACGAAAAGTAAGGGCATCCCCTTGTGAATTGACTACTTGTTGTAAAGAAACTTCACTATTAGTGCATAGCTCAAACAAATAAGGGTATCTAGTTGCCATAGAGCAGTGTTGGTACCATATATCAGTCCAAAACAAAACAGAAGTATTACTTCCTGGTTCATACTCAACACTAGAGGTACCAAGTTGTTGTAATGAAGTAATAGTTGCCCAAAATTCAGACTTTGGTGAACCATTCGAGGGGTGATATTTAGTGAGAACCATATGTTTCCAAGCACTATGATAATTGGGATCTTTGAGTTTCCACCACCACTTAACTAAAAGGGAAATATTCATGAGTTTAAGGTCCAAGATCCCTAAACCCCCAAATTCTTTTGCTAAACATGCAGTTTGCCAATTGAGTAAAGAGTATTTTTTCCTTTCGGTAGTCCCTTGCCACAGAAATCGGCATCGGATCTGGTCTATTTTTTTGAGGACAAACATGGGGATTTTATACATAGAAAGAAAATATAAAGGAACGGAAGATAGGACTGAATTGAGCAAAGTAATGCGCCCTCCAATAGATAGTAGACTACCCTTCCAATTTTGGAGTTTTTTCTCAATTTTATCAATGAGAAAAAACCAGTCTGCTTTTTTCAATTTATGGATATGTAAAGGTAAGCCCAAATATTGGAGAGGGAAAGAAGAAGTATTGCATTGAAAAATTTGAGCATATCTATCTAAATCAGTAGTATTAACAGGATACATAGATGTTTTGGCATAGTTAACTTTAATGCCAGACAATGATTCAAATGCAAATAAAGCCCACCAAGCATTTTTAATATTAGCCTCATCAGCTTTCAAAAAGAAAATGGTGTCATCGGCGTAGTGGCAGTTGGTGTGAGGGTAATGATCTATAGCATTGGGGCCTAATCCTATCAAAGCATGGGCATGTCTACCTTTAGAGAAAATTTTACTCAATGTATCAGCATCAAGTATGTACAGATAAGGAGATAAGGGATCTCCTTGTCTGACTCCTATTTTGCAATAGAAATAAAGAGTCAATTCTCCATTGATATTGATACAAGATTGAGAGCTGAAAAGTCATTCCTTAATCCATTGGATCCACCTAGGGCCAAAACCTCTACTATCAAGGATATGTAAAAGGTATTGCCAGTTGATTTTATCGTAAGCCTTTTCGAAGTCTACTTTGATCACTACACCTTGATCTTTATTATGATGGCAATGATGTAAAATTTCTTGACTAAGAATGACATTATCAAGGATATATCTATTTTTAATGAATGCTACTTGGCTACTATCTATAATTCTATTCATGATTGTTTCTAATCTAAATGTCAGCAATTTAGAGATTATTTTAAAACTACAATTGACCAAGCTTATAGGTCTGAACTTGGTGATGAGTTTTGCTTCTTTCTCTTTAGGTATAAGACAAATGATAGATCTGTTCAGACTAGTAAGTTTGGTTTGATGATTGTAAAAATGTATGCAAACTTGATAGAAATCAGCCTTAATAAGTTCCCAAAAGGCTTGATAGAATTTGAAACTAAAACCATCTGGTCCTGGGGCTCCATGAGGATCACTAGCAAAAACTGCATTTTTAATTTCTTCCATTGTAAAAGGAATTTCTAATCTAAGTTGTTCATCTAAGGTAAGCTTATCAGTAGTGTCCCAAAAATCAGGGTCTAAAGAGGCAGAAGTGTCTCCAGGGATGCCTAAAAGAGTTTTATAAAAAGAAAAAATGTGTTGTTTGATATCTGGTTTGGTGGTAGTAAGGTGACCATCAATTTCTAAAGAGAGTATCTTATTTTTCTTAGATCTATGTGTTGCGATGGTATGAAAATATTTTGTATTATTATCCCCTTCTTCAAGCCATTTTTGTTTGGATCAAGCTTGCCAATGTTTTTCTTCTTCTAAATAGATATTATCTAAGGAATGTTTGGCAAGGATCCATTCATCTAGTTCTAGTGGAGTAAAGGATCTTTGTTCTAATATAATTTCTAAAGTATGCAACCGTGCTAGCCAAGCTTGTTTTTCTTTCTTTTTTCTGCTATAAAAATTCCTAGTCCAGCCCCTAATTTTATGTCTAAGGAACTTGAGTTTCTCATTCCAACTTCTATTTATATCATTATGATTGAGGGGAAATTGATTCCACCATTTAACGATTAGTTGCACAAAATCTGGTTGTTCTAACCATAGAGGGTCAAATCTAAAGATGGGGGAAGAGTAATCAATTTTAGATGTAATGTGGAATATGATAGGACAATGATCTGAACCATATTTTCCTAAGTCAGAAATGTAACTAGCAGGATATGAATGCTCCTAAGCAGTACAAGTAAAGAATCTGTCCAAAAGGGCAAAGTGTCTGCCATTCGACCATGTGTACTTCCTACTATTTAATTTGTGTTCTAACAGTTTATGTCTATTGACGAAATTATTGAAAAGTGAACTAGTTTGCATATCAAATAAAGTTCCAGATTTATCGGCCCTATGTCTAATGGCATTAAAGTCACCACAAAGAATCCAAGGTAATGTGGAAGTATGTCTAATTTGTTCTAATTCTACCCAAAGATCTTTCTTTTTGGTCCTATCAACAAGGCCATAGACTATGGTAATTTGCCATTGTACGCCATCTAGTTTACATTCTAAGAATAAATTGAGAGAGAATTGATGTGTAGAATGAGATAAGAATCTAAATTGAGAACTATCACCGCCAAAAAGTATCCCTCCTGATCTCCCATGAGAGGGAACCCAAAGCCAAATATCAAACCTATTAGAGATTGAGTTTAACAGTCTAGTACTAAATTTTTCTTTTTTTGTTTCTTGTATAGCAACTAAATCAATATGATTATTACTATGATATCATGTAAATTTTGTCTTTTGTTAGAGGAATTAATACCTCGGGCATTCCAGTTTAGGAAATTCATAAAGAGACTAGGTTATCCCCTCTTAAACTAGAGCTACTATCTGTAGAATCCAATACAGAACTAGAATCATGAAAAATATCCACTTCATCCGATTTGGTAGGTATAGCATTATCATCAATGCTTGCAATTTTAGTAATATCATTGAGGTCTAATATCAGAACCTTGGATTTATCTAGACTCTTGGATTTATCAAGCATAGAGTGAATGAATTTTTCAAAATTGGATCTATTCATTTGTTGGATATTCTGAATAATACTAGAAGCTTCATCAGCATGTTGATCTAACTGAATTTGGTATATGCGAAACAGATTTGTAACTTGCTCAAATGTGAGCCTATTGTATGGAAAAAAAATTATCAAAGGAATACCTGCATTGTTGTTACTTCCTTGCTCTTTAGCTCTTGCTATATTTTTTACTTTGGTGAGAGTAGAGGAGGGATCAGCCTGGGCCTGGATGCGAAGGCTCTTCCTCATGGAGATACCCTTTTTGGGGAGAGGTGGTTTGGAGGGAGCTTCATAAGAGGTGGCAGGAACCTCCATGACTTCAGCAGCTGGGGGTGGGGCAGGAATGGGAGGTCTCTTAACAGTTTTCTTCCATTTACTATTATTTTTCACTCCCAGTGAAGCAGTTGTTATCTTCTTAGAAGAGCCAGCCCCTTTCCTCATATATGAAGGAAGTGTGAAGACCTCACAATCATATCGAGGTGTATGGTTTTGAGGGGCAGCAGGAGGAATAGTGGGTGTAGAAGGTTTGGGGGTAAGCTTGACCTTGGTCACCGGAGTTTTACCCTTGCCCTTTGGCGAGGTGTTTGGTGTTGGGAAAGGAGTCTGCAAGGGGGATGGTCCTTTGGCACTTGCGGGAGCTGAAGGGGACTTCCAACCCAACCGCACTGCTTTGTCCAGCAGAGGTTCAGAATCAGAGCCTTGGTCAGGCTGGGTGGCAGAGCGCGTGTTGTACCAGCCAGATTTAGGAGTAGTGACTTTCTATTTTTTTAGAGCTGATTTGGAGCAATCACCAACCTGACCAGTAGGGTTGAGCATAAGATTCACAGCATGGAGGAAGTGTTCATGGTCTTCATCAAAGTCGTCAGTGAAGTGACCATCGCGTGGGTCAGTTGGTGCTTGGCAGCCCGTAGCACTAGAGTCGCCATTTTCTTGAGCCGGTTGATCGTCCAACAGATCTTCATCCATCCCTTGAGTAGAAGCAGGAGGAGGAGGGGCTGGAGTCACGCGAGGGGGTGGTGGCGCCGCCCCACGGGTGTTGCGGTGGCCAGGTCCTCGGGCCCGCCAAGTGTTCACATTTTTAGTGTGCTCAGTTTCGACCTCAATTCGCAGATCGAAGCTAGAAACATACCCTGTCATGTCCCTATACAACTGCCAGTGTTGTTTCTGTAAACAATTTAGGTTCACAGGCCCCAACCCGAACTCTGGCAAAGCGCCAATCATATTTGTTTCTTGTAGCCGGATCAAGCTCAATGACAACGGCACCAAATGGATTAAGGAGCCGATCGAACTCGATCCACTCCCACAAGTCTCTGTTGAAGCCATGGATGCGAAGCCAGAGGGAAGTGAGGCGTTTACCCGCATTAAGACTCGAATCCCAGGGAACCACTGGAAATTGAACTCCGTCAATCAAGATGGAGCCTCGGCGTGTAGTAGAGTTCTTCCAAGCTACGGAGGGAGCTTTGATGATATACCAGAACTCGTCAAATACGGCAACCTTCCACTGGTACTGATCAAACAAACGGAAGAGAGCTTGTTCGATTTGTTCCGGTCCCCAGCCTACAATGTCATCTAAGATAAAACTTTGCTGGAAATCGC
>SWLB01000114.1:0-50000 GCA_011114355.1 Carex littledalei | reverse complement strand
ATTTTTAGTTCATTCCATTGAGCAAGTTACCGAAGCCAGTCTGATGCTTACCAGTATACCAATTTTATAGTAAACACTCAGATGTTAAACAATCTTAAAAACCTCTATAATAGCGCTGACCAAGAGCTATCTATTTTATTGTTGTTATTATTTGTGGTGGTAGTAGCTTGTGCCGAAATGACAAAGATACTGGCTATCTGCTAGATGGGCGGGGAGTTTATACAAAACAAAGATGGGACCTTAACCTACCTACTCAGGCGGAGAGGCGCATGCAGTGGACATAGAAAGAGATATGACTCTTGATGTTTATCCAAAACAACTTACAGTACTGATAGTATATATCCAAAACAGGCATGCATCTACTGACACTAGTTTAGACTGACTCGGATAGGTGCCATGCCAGTGCCAGTAGATGCCTGTTTTGGATATACTATTGAAGGAGCTCGGCTTCACCTTGGATGACATAAATAAAAGATCTGTCCATGAGGTGCCGTCGTGAAGTCCAGTTTAGCTGTCCCTGAAAATGCATACTGTGTAATGCTTTGAAATTCGGATATATGTGGTGATACTATATATTGTACCTTGGTTGCTGCTGCAGCTGCTTTAAATTTTTCTTGTACTTTACTTTGTTCTTGTTCTACTTGCTTTAAATTGTTCTTGTTCTACTGGAATATAAAATTATGCTGGGTTTCATGTAGAGCTCTTGGAATTGCATTATTTTCTTAGAGGCAAATTAATGCTCCTTTGGTCTTACAATTTTTCTCAACTTCCCATTTGACCATCCACAGTGCTATCTTCAATTTATTTTTATTTTGAAGGTGATTGTTATCCCCGATTTTTCAAATTCAGAAAAACTAATCACTTGTATAATTAGTACAAAACTATTGATGTACTGACGTTCCATTTAGTTTTCTTCTGCACTACAATAATCTGGACCCGTTGTGCAAACGGATCAGATACGGATCGGACAGTGGTAAAATCACATGCGTATCCGCTTTTATGTTTCAAACAAGAATTTATTTTCTTGTGGAAGTCAGTTATGTCATATATAAGTGTAATGTGGGAAAATATTTTTTTGAAAAATGTGAATGTAACATGTACGCTCTTTAGACTTAAGTATTTAATTAATATTTTTTATTCCAATCGATGTATTAGAGCTAAAAGAAAATGAAGCAAAAAAATGAAATGAAAATAAAGATAAGAGTTTTCACTTAGCTCTCAAATTTTGAAGCATTATAAATAGATAATTTTAAATTGTTCAAATTTAAATTTTAACAATGATAAATATCAATGTAACTTTTGTATGATAGTATCATCATCATACTTGTCTTAAAAATTGTAACTACATGTAATAAAAATTATTAGTAAAATTGTGGTGTTCATTTTTAATCTTAATTATTCTTCCTTAAACAATTTCAATGTTAAAAAGTTTCAAGATAATGAATGTCTCTATCAATTGTTTTCTTTTCTATTTAAACAAAAAAAAAAAACAAATTTCACAAATCCCACAATGCATAATGAAGATAATATAATGAAGCACACCTTCCTTCCTGTTCAATTTCTATCAGATAAGTTATACTCATTGTTATAGAAAGTGTTGCGAGTCCTTCACAAGCTTTAAGATAAAGAAATAAAAAACCATATTAATTATTAAACAACAGTTTTTGCAATTAAACACTTGAAAGATGGATAATTCATAATTCAGATTCTCACTCTCACAATATTCTAATTGCAGTTGGGTCTGCTTCTACAGGTGTTGTGTTTTTACGACTTTTAAGAATAATTACAACTCTTTTATGTTTTAATAATCAAAGGTTGAGGTTGAGGATATCGTGTCGACAGATTTGTGACAAAGATTTTAGCAACTCTAGCATATTATCTTTAGCATTCAAAATATTTATACACAACAGTTACGTTACTATGAATAGAAATTCTAAAAGATATTTTTATTAATTCCACAGAGTTCACGGAGAAAAAGAGAAAAACCCAACATGGAGATACGGTCAAGGGGAGCAAGTTTGTCCATGTAATTTTAATCAAGGTTTAACCATAACTGTTTTTTAAGATAACCATTGTTAAATTCATGACTATAACCTTATTTGCAAATAAGAAAAACAAGAGTTATGGCAAGTTAGAAATATTGAATTTGATTTTTAGAAGGAAAAATAAAAAAAAGATATATCACTTGATAATTATTTATTTCGACAATTTGACAGTCTTTAAAAATAAAATATAAATTTGAAATCTAACATTATACACATGATTTATTATTCACATATTATATTTATTGAAAATGATTTAATTTGTGTATATTTCAATGTACACAAGGTGACTTAAAATTTCAATGGTTTAAAATTATCAATCCTCCTAGATGCATTGTGAAACAAAATTTAATTTACATAAAAGTTTATTATTATATTATTTATGTATGTAATAACATATATATAAATTTACTTTTTATTTCTAACTTTAGTTTGTTTTTATAGAGTACATTTTAAGATTATCAAAATAATCATTGTCAAGTATCCTCCCCAAAATAAAAATTAAAAAAAATCATGAAGATTTGGGGGCAAAAAAAGGGTGAAATTAACCCATTTAAATTCAGTCATAGACTTCTTCAATCAAACAAGCACGAAAGAAAAATTTCTCATGTGTGAAAACTTTACACCAAATAACAGACATCCCCTTCCTACTGCTCTCATATCTAACCAGTCATGAAATCCAAAGGTAATTCAAATAAATGTTGTTATTCGATCAATGGTGAAGCACTATCTCTTAGACTAAGTGGCTCCGCAAATTATATTCAAACATGAGCACAAATGGCACCTGAAGTACCTACCAATTGCAAAGAAACACTTGGATGGAAAAACGCATACTAAATAAAATACATCTATCAACTACCATACAATACTGATTCATTCCATTAAAAATCCAGACAACCCTACGACGAGAAGTTAACACAACAAACACTGAACACAAGCATCCTGAACTAATTAAATATCCATCTGAATAGGCATCTTGCAAGTCGCCTTGTTGTGCCCATACACCTTGCACTTGCTGCACCGGTTTGAGCGCTTGATGGAAATCCTGGGATCTGCAGGCTTCTCCTTCGGCCTTCCTGCCATTCGGCGCGTGCGTGAGGGGGGAGTGATGGAGCTGTTAATCAGTTCATTGCTGCAGGCAATAGGCTGGCCAACATCAGGGATAGGGTTGATGGAGGAAGAGTATGTGAGGCGGTAGCACTCGGTAGTGAAGTACTTTGTGCAATAGTCATAGACACATCGATCGGTTCGCTCAAAAACAGCAAGAGCATGCATGCACGGAAGACCATCAACCTGCCAACGACGGCAGCTGCATTCCCATATCTCCGCATTCACCACATTGTTCACAGAGTCATCACGAACCTCAAATACATCGCCTATATGTATGTGTGTAGCAGTGTAGGAGCAACCCATCAATTTTCTATATGGAAAGGTGTGTGAGGCTATGGTACTATGCATAGCGCACTTTGGTCCATACTATGGATGCATATTTCCATTTTCAAAGTCCAAACCGTCAATCCGAATCACTCAACATGATCTCATTTGGAAACGTGCTTGGAGGTCAAATTTTTCATTTTTTTTAAATTTTTTTACTATTTTTTTAATAGGTAGGAAATCACTACTTTCGGATGGTCCAGAATCTTTATCAAGTGATTTTGTACCTATTTAAAAAATAGTAAAAAAACTTCGAAAAAATTTTAAATTTGGCAACCAAATATTTTCATATGAAGATCATGACGAACGGTTCGGATCGAATATTTGAACTTTGAAAATGAAGATAATGATCCATAGTACGGAGCAAAGTGCGCTATGCATAGTACCATAGCCTCACTCATGTTCACTGTTCACCACGTAAAAGAAGCGACCTTTTTCTTGCTCCATATGTTTGATTCATATTCCATTTATGGAATCCAGAATACATTGTGGGTGAAAAAATGAAAGCATGACAAATGTAGAAAACATACCTGCAGAGCAAACAACATCAAGAGTGCGAGCCCGATTCATGCGCTCCTGCACCTTACGATTGGCTGAAGGCGTAAGTGGCTCGGTCCAGCCATTTGAGGTCTCTCGGCGTGTGTACATCATCTCCATAATCTTGCATCGAACCATGTCCACCATCTGGACCACTGATAGCTCGTACCGGGTCGAGACCCAGTCCGTAAATGTCTCAACTGCATTCGATGAGTACTGCCCGTACCGCAAACCCTTAAAATATGCATCTGACCACCGTTCCGGTTTGGTCTCCATAAGCCACTCATAAACATCCTCAGACTGTGCTTTGATATTATCTAAGCACTGATTGAATTCCTCCGTTTTGAGAGCATAAATAGCATGTCGGAGATGGTCAACCATATTATTTTTTACCTCCTGTGTCCACTCTTCATCCAGCTGAGCAGTAAAATCTTCAATCAACTGATTAACACAATACCCAGGATATCCATACTCCTCAAAGACAAGTGGGATCTCCTCCAATAGCCCGTTTTGTCCATTACAAACAAAAGTGATGGAACGTGACAAGGTCAAGGTCGATTTTAACTGCTCAAGGAACCAGTGCCAGTTCTCCTGCGTATCAGTCTCAACCACAGAGAATGCAACAGGAAAAATTTCTCCCTCCCCGTCAACTGCTGTTGCAACCAGCATTCGCCAGTGTCGGGTGGATTTAGAAGTTATAGCATCGAGAAATAGTAGGGGACGGCACCCATGCTCAAAACCATCAAGCGAGGCACGGAATGCTACAAAGAAACGACATTTTGACCCCTCAGGTGAGTCCATTGTTGCAATACTGCCTGGATTTGTTTCGCTGATTCGGCTGATGAACCAAGGAAGCTGGCCTGACGCCTCTTCAAGCGAGTTGTAGAGCTCCTTTTTTGCTATGAACTTGCCGCGCCATGCCTGGATGCAAACATTGATTTTAGTGGGGAAAAAAAAAAAAGCAAAGGCGTACAATTTACTGACCACAGGCTAGCTTCTAGATTGCAATTTATTAAATGGCCATTTTAATTCCAACAGGGATATCATAAATCTGAGTAAATTTATTTCAACTTCACTAAACAATCCTACCATTTGAGCAATCAGGTTCAATATCAGAAGCTTCCAGGCACCAGAAATTAAGATACCTAAGCGGTCAGCTCCAAAATATTATCCATTATCAAGTAATGTTAACTCGCTGCATCTTGTTAGAGTATCGATGTAGAGAAGGGACCTTCTGGTTTAGACACTTTTTCCTTGCATATTTTCTTCTCTTTTATAAGAGAGAGATATGAACCCTTGGAATAAACCCCACTAAAACATATATAAACAGGAAAACTATACACTCCTATATCCCAATGTATCCCTTATAGAACTCAAACATCAAAATAAAACTATCAACAATTAAATTTCTTATTAAGTGTGTATGACCTAGAGTTAAGCTCCTACCCCGTTGTACAGAATACATTGGAGAGAGGGGCATTTTTGGGCCATCTGATCATTAGTGGATACCTAAGATCTATCTGGACTTACCAATGCATCCCGTTCAATTTCGGGGAAACTAGGCCCATGATCTAAAACTTCGATAACAAAAAGAAAACAGAGAGATCTCCATTTTCCTTGCCTGTGAGTAATTGAGACTCAGCCCGTACTCCTTTTCCAGATCATTCGCGATATCTTTTGGCTTATAATTCGGGGAGTCACGCAGCTTCTCCTTGATCACACTCGCAACCCAGCGTTGGGATGCAAGGCGGTGGCCCCGCCTCATCTCCTTGCCACAAGTGTGGTCATCAGATATTTTCTTAATCATGAACTCTTTCTTCGCTGGAGACTTTGACGCATGAATACGCCACGGGCAATCCTCGGCTGTGCACTCAGCTGTGACACGAGTTGTATCGTTCTTCACAAATTTGTATGTGAATTTGTTGGCCACAGCATATTTATGGAGCGTGTCGCGAAATGCCTTTGGGCTTTCAAATACTTGGCCCACGCCAGTGATTAGATTGGCCCAGTCAGCAGATACTCTCCGTCTCTTGGAACTGCCGTCAACAGTGGCAAGCGTTGTAGTGGTAACATCAGTGGTAGTGTCAGAGTCGGCTACCACACTCCTAATTATCCTGAAAAGAGCAGGGAATTAATGGACACGTAAAAACTCCACAGGGGCAGAACTGGAAAATTTAGATAGGGGGCTGAAACATAAAATGCATAATATGTGAAAATACAAAATGTGTGGTCACTGGGATTTGAACCCAAGTCTCCACAACTACTAAATGGAATTCTAACCACTAGGCTACAAGCACGCATTTAGCATTTCATGAGAGAGGCTAAACTATATAAAAACTTTAAGAAAAATGAATATTCAATTAAATTTCAATATGCATGATTAAATTTTTTTGAAATCATGGCAGTCACTAAGCACCCCTGAGCTATACGTAGATCCACCCCTGAAAATTCAGTTATATTAAGTTTAAAAAAAGAACTTTTTAACAGTGTTTTCAGCAAGAAAAGGCATATTGATGTAATCATGTCACATTTATATACAAAAATTAAACAGCTATGAAAATGCAAATGCAGTTAAACTCTTTATATATGATAACATCAATTGTGCATTCCAAAATTCACACTTGTCAGAAACAATCAAATCAATACCGGTGCATCCTATATCAAATTTAATTCTTATATTGACCCAAAAAAGAATAATACATACCTGTTTTCGGCCTTCTTCAAAACAAAGATGTCGGTGGTATCTGAGTTAGAATGAAAATCCACCATGCGCTTGAGATCTTTATCATTAGACACAGTAATAGGCGTCTTCTTATTGTTCGGGAGGAAATACTTGATAGAATATGCCTCCATATTGCAACTAAACATCCCCGCTATCTCATTTCGTAGATCATCAAGAGTCATATCTCTTTCTATGTCCACGGCATGTGCCTCCCCGCCTGAGTAGGTTAAGGTCCCGTCTTTGTTTTGTATAAACTCCCCGCCCATCTGGCAGATAGCCAGTATTTTTGCCATCTTGGAACAAGCTACTACCACCACAAAATAAATAGATAACCCTTAGTCACTACTGCTATTATAGAGGTTTTCTAGATTGTTTAACATCTGAGTGTTTACTATAAATCTCTATACTGGTATGTGTTTGGTACAGTCCACAAGTATAAATATCCGACATCAACAGACCATAACATATTCTCACAATAGATTAAAGTATCGATCCAAGTGGAAAGCCCAGCATTTTTATCAGACTGGCTGAGGTTATTTGCTCAATGGAATGAACTAAAATTCCATTCGGATAGCTTCAATTTAAGCAGCAAATTTTAACCAACTGAAGCATGCAATTACAGAGAAGAGAAGAGAAGAGGAGAGAAGAGAAGAGTGTAAGCATAAAAAATACTTACAGTAGACAATTACTCAGTACACAGTGAAAATTGTAAAGTTCACTTCTTTACTTTGGAATTGATAAAAGGGGTTTACCAAACCAAAAGGGGTCGCCTAAGCTTCTGGTCACTAAAAACCCTAGAGGGAGAAGGCATAGAAGTCATAGAGAGAAAGAGAGAGAGAGAGAGAGTACCTTAGTCGTAGATGACACCGGAGACAAAGAAGGATCTAGGGCTTGAAGTTAAAAAAGAAAAAAAAAATTGCGGCTGGATAAGGACCAAGGAGGAAGACGGAAATAACGTGAAAAGTCGCCCAGAAAAAGAAAGAACTGTTGGTTACGCCTGGAGTTCATAAACCGTCCTCCCACCTTCTAGTCTTTGAATTGAGATTACCCGAGTGGGTCCCATATTTTGGTGAATGAAGGTAGTGCAGAAGCGGTTCGCTCCAGGTGCAGCCAGTATCTAAACAAATCTTACAAAGAATTAATAATTTCTCATATACCCTTTCAGTTTAGCATATTAATAGATTGTATAAGAAATCATATATACATAATATAGATATCAATTTCATGCACCATAATTATTTTTTCCCGTAAATACTTTTGTATTTTAAAAAAATATTTTCTTTTCTCAATTGCCTATATTGGAGTATAACTGATGTATTGTACTTTTATTTTTTTTATTTTTGCTTTTCAGAGATATAATAAATAAGGCACCATTTATTTAATGTTATGACAGGGCGATTTAATCATAAATAGTACATATTGTACAAATAATTAAGAGCAGGGATTTGTATCAAAACTTATTCAGTATAACTGGTGTTTTTATACTTCTAAATTTATTTATTTGTACCCAAGTGTTTCTTTTAATACATACAAATAAAAGAAATCAAATGAAGAAATGGGATTTTATTCTGTCTGTTTTCTGGAAAAAAATTCGGAATTCATATATTATTTTTTTTTATAAAAAAGGAAGTCCGGATGGAACAATTTCAAGAATTCAAATTGAGAAAACATTCTATTACCAAGTTGTGTAAATTGTTAATAATTCAAATTTTTTTCTGAATTGGTGAAGCAAGTTATTTTTTGAATTCGTAAAACTGTAAAATCTTGTACATGTCAAATTCAATGATAAAGAAAATTTAACCGCACAAAAAAATACTTAAGTAATACATAGAGATATAACAAACTTCGTATAGGCATATGATTCGGTAAGAAGAAAGTGCTTCTATTTAATTTTTTTTTTCAAATATATTTCTTGCCGTTTGTGTTTTAAAATTAGCAAAAGTACATATTTTGTGTTTAAAATATTTATACAATTATGACATATTTTGAAAATTTTGTCTCGGTCTTATCTTATTTATTGGCTCTGTCTCTGATTAAAGACGATTTATGTCACTGTTTGCTAATTATTCAGCAATTTTTGGTTCCTCTTTTTTAAAGATGGAAATGGAAACTTATTTAAAGTGCTTACATTTAAGTATTTAAGTGAAATAAATCTACGACAAAAGGAGGAATAGAGGGGGAATAAAAGTGAACAAGGAATAGGAGTGAATAGGGAGGAGTAGAAGAGAGGGGAAAGGAAGGAGAAAATGGGGTTTACATTGACATTTGATAAAAAAAATTTAGAAGAGAAATATTTTGTTTGATGATTGAATTAAAAAGAGTATTTTATAAAATTTTAAAAAAATATTTGTTGTGTCTGTAATTTGAAGTTATTATATTTTAAATTACTTCCCATCCTCAATTACTTGGATTAATCAGCTCTATGGACCTCGACCTTACAAAACATCTAATAATACATCTCTCTTCCTCCTTAATTAGCTCTCATTGAAGATAGATAGATTAATGGTTTGATTTTCCAAATTGTTTAACCGTTGGTGCGGTACTATAATGTACGACTCTATGTTCCCATTTTTTTTATTAATATTCTCCATTAAATAAAAAATTATAAAATATCCACTGTTTTTTTTTAAATGTCCAAATCGCTAGAATTTCTGACAGTTCTATTCTCTTATTAATGACTGTCAGAAATTTGAGCGGTTTTGAAGGGAATATGGTTGCCAGAAATTTTGGCGGTCCGAACACTTTAAATAACGTTGTTATATTATAAACGTGCAAACAAAATAATGAAATTTAAGTGATGTACGTAGTTGGTTATGACTTTTGTCTCACATACTAAAGGACTCAAGTTCGAACCCAGTTTTAGACCAAATTTTTTATTTTGACGCAGAAGAGAAAGAGAGAGTATTTTACTTCAATTGAGAGTAGGTCCGATAGGCATCGGACCTACTTTGGTTCGATGGGTTTAATTACCGTCGATTTGCTTTAAGATTTGTGCAGAACGCTTTAAAATAGTGCACATCTGTTTCAATTTTAAATTAGATTGGACGGTCATCATGCTCGTTGAATCTAAAAGTAGGTCCGATGGGCATCGGACCTACTCCGTTCTCATTTTATTTTGACGCTGAACGGCTGAAGAGAAAATTAATTATTAATTTTTAAAATACATACTTCGTATCACCTAAGAATTACAAAATATTATTATAGATATACCTTATTATTCTTAGGTCCAGATCCAAACAAAAAAAACTGTTCAGTATTTTCTTGCAATTTTAAAAATTAATTATTAATTGTGTGCTACACAAATTGACATGATTACTCCGTCATAAAGGTCCTAAAGAGAATATGACCGTCAGAAATTCTGATAGTTTAAGCATTTATAAAAAAAAAAAAAGTGGATATTTTGATAATTTTTTATTTTATTAAAGATATTAATAAAAAATTGGGAAACTAATTGTACACAGCTCACTTCCCCGTTTATGCAACAGGAACCTGAATAAGGCATAGGAAGAAGAGAAGGCTGGATATTGTTTTTTCACAAAATTTGAATATGATTGAACAAGAACTATATACATGAGCGATAGCTAGATCAGGACACATGATATAGGAACTAAGTGATATTTAAACTTGGGTCTCTGTACAATTTATTTGCCAGAAAAAAATTAACTAATAACCGCATTAATAGAATTTGTATATAGTGTGTAATCGTGTAACTAAGCTAGTTAAACATATAGCCGATTTTTTTATTAATATCCACCATTAAATAAAAAATTACAAAAATATCCATAGTTTTCTGATATTTTTAAAAATGCTCAAACTGTTAGAATTTCTGGCGGTCCTGGAAAGAATATGACCACCCAAATTCTGACGGTTTGGGCAATTTAAATGATGTTCTTAATATATAAACCTGCATATAAATACACAAATTCTGGGTGTAGTTGGTTATCATGTGTGCGCACATGAAAGGTCTCCGATTCGAACCCGGGCATTGGCAAATTTTTTTTATTTTCAAATGAGAGCGAACGTGATATTAAACCTGCATATAAATACATAAATTCTGGGTGTAGTTGGTTATCACGTGTGCGCACATGAAAGGTCTCCGATTCGAACCCGGGCATTGGCAACTTTTTTTTTTTTCAAATGAGAGCGAACGTGATATTAATTCCCAAAAATAATTCTCCTACTATAGGAGAGACTCAAATCTAGGAATCTTTGGTTCTAACATTGTCATTTACCACTACACTAGCTATCATTTGTTGTTGAAATAAATAACTATTTATATAATACAAGTGTTTGGATGGAGCAAGAATAGCAGTAATCCGAAAATAATACTATTCTTTTGAGCTATTCAGTGTTTGGATGAAGAGCTGCCAACTATTCTTTGTTTGTCTTTTATGGGTTAGCTCACTATTCTACTAATCCACCTAAAATTTAATTTAGCAACTATTTTTCATTCTTGAATTAACCACTATTCTCACTAACCCACCACTTTATCCAAACACTTAACCTTTCTATGTCAATCTTATATCAATGAAAGAGCTGCAAAATTCATTAATAAAAATAAGCAACCATCATAGTCTTGTAAGTAAAAATGTCAGAAGTACTAAAAAAACTGGATTGAATAAAATATTACATAAGTACTGACACCTAAGCTATAGTCGTTGCGTCCTTGTGTGAGGGACAAACATGTAAGTACTAGCGCCTAGACTAACGATTCTTCACAGCTGTTCAAAGACTAGGGTTAGAACCCAGTGGGCTCCCTTGACAAGATAGCGTAAATTGTAATTTAGGTTATACTAGGAAATACTTGGATTATGTAGGGTCTTTAGGATAATCAATTAAGAGTAGAATAGGATATGAATAATTAGGTTTGTGTGAGAAAGTTAATTGCATACTTATATCACTCTGAACTATTAGGCCAAAAGCCGATCGCAAGATCGGAAAACCTTTCAAATCACGTACACAGAAACCCAGCACGCCCTGCGGGGTAATAACGGTGCCACATGCGGGGTAGTTGTGGGACAATTTATGTCGCATATGGGGTGACAGGCCGCATGCGGAGTAGAGAGACGTCAGAAATATATATTTTACATAATTTAAAAGGAGAAAACTTGAACCCTAGATAATCTCTATTTAAATGTTTAATTCTAACCTTAGCACAATTAGCGCCACCGGTTACAACTTTAGGGTATTGAACCCAACAAACTATTTTTAAAACCATTATAAAATTATTTTCTAAACTATTTTCAACCAACCGGAGCACCTAAACTAGTGAAAAAGTGTTTATAATCTAATACACTACCCCTGTGGATCGACACCTCAATTATACTACACGGTAGGATCATGCGCTTGTAATCTGAACGTAAGTACGTAGAAATTAGGGCTAAAAGGTATATTAATTTATACTAAAAGTAGTAGTTCAATTTTGACTTATCAGCTGTTTGTACCAAACTGCTCCAGACTAGAGCGGTCTGTTATAAAAAGTAACTATTGAACTCAATGGTGCTCAAATAATTATTATGTCATTTTGAAACCTAGTTTCTTTTGCGAGCTTTCCAATTTGTTAAAGTCTTATTATGTCATTTTGAAACCTTTCTGGGATGGAGAAAATACAAGAAAAGTCCTTGAGAAGTAAAACAACCGCAAATTGTTAGTTCTTTATAATTTCGCAATCAATCATAATATTACTACACAAATATTAATATTCTTTATCTTGCTTTTCATCATTCTTTTCTTTACTTCATGGAGCTTGTTATAATGGGAGAACTGGTTTTTTCTTTTCCATGTATCAGGTTTTCACTTTGTGCGACTATCAGATGAAAACTGATAGAAGGTTCTAATCGTAATTAAGGCTTATTATAGTGGAACATTAACGCTTGAAATCTCCAGTCTAGCAAGGTAAAAACATTAAGGCTTATTCTAATTGAACTTAATTCTATGCTTGATGATTTTGGTGGCTTTTATTTGTTGGAATTAATTTCAATTAATTACAACATATGGGCTTATATGTGATATAAATATATATTGAATAATAGACTGTCAAATATCTAATTAAACCCGTTATGAAGTGATCAAATTAAGTATTATCGGGTTCAATATGTGTCATGAGAAGTGGGGCCTTTAATGTGTAGAATGCGTATTAATAACTTTATGATTTAGTGATGGTCTAAATTATATAAAGTTTGGTAATAATACAATTATGCTATTGGTCCCTGGAGAACACAATTAAATACGGCAATGTTCTGTAAATAAGGAAATACCCAATAAGACAAGTTCTGAATCAAGACCCGCTAAAGATCCAATAAGAAAATAGGCTACAGATCCAATAAGAGAAATAAGATGAATTAATTAATTAATTAACTCTCTGCGCCTATTCAATTGGATAAAGGGGTTGCCTATTCTGTTTCAAGTGGCGCCTTTTAATAAAATATTAAGAGATATACGGTTCTGTCTCTTATGAGAAATATAACAGAAACATACGGCTCAATCTCTCTCTCTCTAATTTCTCTCTCTACCGAAAATTGAAATAGAGAAAAACAGAAAATTGAGTGGAAGAGAAGAGGAATTTCAGTACAGAACTAGAATCGGGTATTTCTCCTTGTGCAGAACAGAGCGTTGCCGCTGCCGCCTCTCTCGCTCTCTCCATCGGACTTGAGAGGGATTACTTGAAAATCTAAAGGCTTCCGGTGATCAACGGTGCTTGTGTCTCTCTGGAAGATCATGGCTATGGACCAAGGTAATTTAGAATTTCAGATTAGAGTTCACTAGAGGATCATGGCAAATCTAGGGTTTATGAATTGCGGTATGGTTTTGCATGAAATAAATCCAACAAGTGGTATCAGAGCCTACTCTAGTTGAATCGATTAATTTCTGCACAATCAATTTTGTTAAGATTTTATAAATTAATTAATTGAAACTTTTTTTGCGTAACTCTGTTTTTCAATTATTTGAAATCTTAACAAAATTGAATTGCGTCACTTTTATGAATAAAACCAATTTTGATTGGCGCTATCCGTAACTCTGATTTGGTTTTATTCATTGTTTTCTGCACAAATTTTGTGACTCAAATTATTCACGGTCAATGGCGCTATTCTGGTCAAATTTGCACAAATTCTGGTCAATGGCACTATCCATTATTTTAGTATTCCGCTGCGCAATTATTTTTTGGCCAATCCAATTACGGTTACATTTACCAATCATTTTTAACGAAATGAGTTGTATAAATTTTGGTATTTTGGCCGAACCAGAACAGAAGATAATTCGGTTAAGCCAAATTTTAATAAATTTTTATTTGGATAATATGAAGTCATTATGAAGCCTTCAGATTAAAATATATTTTGAAAAATAATTGATAAAAATATCATCTTACAAAAGTAAGCTCTCATACCGGTGTTGATCATTTGCTAATTTATAAACAGAAGATATACATATGATGTTTAGTTATTGGACTGGCTCAAAGAAAAGACAATAATCAAGTATTATATATGTATATTTGTGGTAATGAATGGATAATAGTCATTAAGTTTTGGATGTAATTAGTTAATCGGCCCAAAGAAATGTTGACTAATTGACATCAAATGGACTGTTATATTCAATTGCTACACCTATTTATCTTAGAATAATGATTGACTCCAAAAAGCACTTATTGTTCGAAGATACTTAGTTGATGGAATATGCCTTATTTTGATTTTAAATATTATAATTCGGTTATTTGATTCGTTCTTTGTGAATATTTTTCAGCAAAAATTACTGATCTTACAGCAGGCATCAATAGCATTCCGATGCTGACGGGTTCTAATTACAAGGATTGGAAAGATAATCTTGAGATTATCCTTGGGTGCCTTGACCTGGACACAGCGTTGCAGGAAGCCAAACCACCTGTGCCTGTTGAAACTAGTTCTGAAAAGGAACAAACTGCACATGCACGGTGGATGAGGTCAAATCGCTTGTGTCTCCGGGTCATGCAAAAGACCATTCCTGAAAGTTTTAGGGGACCTGTTTCTGATTCCACTCTTGCTAAAGACTATCTTAAGGAACTTGAGCAGAGGTTTGTTAGGAATGAGAAGGCTGAAATAGGCATTCTATTAAACAAACTCTGCACAATGAAGTACCATGGTAAGAGCAATGTCAGGGAGCACATTCTTGAAATGATGCATACCGCTTCAAAACTGAAGGGACATAAACTAGATATATCGGATGATATGCTAGTTTATTTGACCTTTAACTCTCTTCCAGCCTCATTTGGACAGTTCAAGATGAGTTACAATTGTTAGAAGAAATCATGGACAATTAATGAACTCATCTCTCACTGTGTTCAGGAGGAAGAGAGGTTGAAGTCGGACAAGAACGAAAGCGCAAACTTTGCTTCTATCTCTAAGGAAAAAGGAAAACAGAAACATAAGGCCAATTCAGATGCTACAACTATAAGTTTGCATAAGAAGCCCATTAAGTACAAAAAATCGGATATCGGATCGAAGCCGGATAAAGAAAAGAAGAAGGGTTGTTTCTTCTGTGAATCTGAAGGGCATGTGAACAAGAATTGTACCAATTATCACGCATGGCGTGTCAAGAAATGTATTCATTTTTCATTTGTTTGTACAAAAGTTAATGTAGTTTCAATAGACACGTGGTGGATAGATTCGGGTGCAACTACTCACATTTCTGTGTCTATGCAGGGTTGTCGAAGTTACCGGAAGCCAAGTGATAGTAAAAGATACATCTATGTGGGCGATGGAAACAAGGCAGAAGTTGAAGCTATAGGGCATTTTAAATTACTTTTGAAAACTGGTTTGTATCTGAATTTGTTTGATACTTTTGTTGTACCGTCTTTTATGTGGAACTTAATTTCTGTTTCTGCATTGGACAAATTAGGTTTTGCTTGTTCATTTGGAGATAGAAAGTTTGGTTTGTATCAAAACTCCAATTTGGTTGCTTCTGGTTTTCTATCTGTTTTGGACAATCTTTATGCTTTAGATACTATTGCTTCCTATAATGAGACCTTGCACAATGAAACTCGAAACGTTAGACAAAAATTAACACATCAGGATTCAGCTGCACTTTGGCATAAACGTTTAGGTCATATTTCTCAACAGAGAATAACACGTCTCATTCAAAGTGATATTCTGCGGCCTTTAGACATGTCGGATCTCGGTCCGTGCATTGAGTGTGCGAAGGGCAAACAAACAAGCATGCGCAAATATACAGCCAATCGTATGACGGATGTCCTTGAGCTGATACATACGGATATATGTGGGCCATTCCCTACAGCTACTAGGAATGGACATGTATATTTTATTAGTTTCATTGACGATTATTCTAGATATGGTTATATATTTTTAATTAAAGAAAAGGCTCAAGCTTTGGACACGTTTAAATCCTTTAAGACTGAAGTTGAGTTACAACTTAACAAAAGGATTAAAGGCGTCAGATCAGATCGTGGTGGTGAATACTATGGTCGGTATGACGGCTCAGGAGAACAATGTCCAGGGCCTTTTGCTAAATTTCTAGAGGAAAATGGAATTGTGCCACAGTATACAATGCCGGGTTCGCCCGCAATGAACGGTGTGGCTGAAAGGCGCAATCGAACATTAATGGAGATGGTGAGGAGTATGATTTCTCATACTTCACTTCCATTAAACCTCTGGGGAGAAGCACTTAAGACAGCAGCATATATTCTGAATCGGGTACCGACTAAGGCAGCAAACAAAACTCCATATGAATTATGGACCGGGCGAAAGCCTAGTCTTCAGCACTTTAGAATATGGGGTTGTCCGGCTGAAGCACGGCCTTATAGGCCACAAGAGAAAAAGCTAGACGAAAGGACAGTTACCTGCTATTTTGTCGGATATGCAGAAAGGTCCCGGGGGTATAAATTTTATAATCCCACTAATAGAACAATTTTCGAGACAAATACAGTTAAGTTCTTTGAGGATGTTATGGTTCAAGGGGGAAATACAAATCAAATTGTCTTTGAAGAGAAACAAGATTCTCCTATACAAGAGGCGCCAGCGATGGTACCAATTGTAATAAGAATATCTGGAGACTCATTGGTTCAGGATCGTACAGTGAATGAACATACAGTAAATGAACCTCCAGAAATGGAAGAGAATCCGATACAAGACAATGTTGATGTTGAAGAGGAACCTATACCACCTCAAGAACTTCAAGAACAAGTGCCCTTAAGGCGGTCCACAAGAGAGAGAAGAAACGCAATATCTAAAGATTATGTTGTGTTCCTTCAAGAACATGAATTCGACATTGGCATGATGGAGGATGACCCTCTCAGTCTCCGTCAGGCTTTGGAAAGTGTGAATTATCAGAAATGGATCGAGGCCATGAATGATGAAATAAAGTCAATGTATGACAACAAAGTCTGGGATATCGTCCCATTACCTCAAGGTGTGAAGCCTGTTGGTTGCAAATGGATATTTAAGACCAAGAAGGATTCAGAAGGTAATGTGGAAAGATACAAAGCGCGGCTTGTTGCTAAAGGATTTACACAGAAAGAAGGCATTGACTTTACGGAAACTTTCTCACCTATGTCTATGAAAGATTCCTTCAGAATTATTATGGCTTTAGTGGCACATTTTGATCTTGAGTTACACCAGATGGATGTTAAGACTGCGTTTCTCAATGGCGACATTGATGAAACCATTTATATGGTGCAACCACCTAACTTTGAGATTGATGACAATAACTCAAAGCAGATGGTTTGCAAATTAAATAAATCCATCTATGGACTCAAGCAAGCGTCTCGACAGTGGTATTTCAAATTTCATTAAGTAATTATCTCATTTGGATTTGAGCCTAACTTGGTGGATGAATGCAATATCACAAATTCAGTGAGAGTAAATTTATGTTTCTGGTTTTATATGTTGATGACATAATGCTTGCCAGTAATGATATAAACATGATACGTGAAACTAAGAGTTTTCTTTTTAGACATTTTGATATGAAAGATCTTGGAGAAGCATCATATGTGTTAGGCCTTAAAATACAAAGAGATCAAAATAAGGGTATTTTGGGGCTTTCACAACAAGCATATATCGATAGAATTCTCAAGCGATATGGCATGGAACAATGTAAACCAGGAAATAATCCTGTTGCAAAAGGAGACAAATTTAGTCTCAATCAGTGTCCAAAGACAGAACTCGAGAAATCAGAAATGCACCAGATTCCATATGCTTCGGTAGTAGGAAGTCTGATGTATGCTCAGGTGTGTACGCGTCCGGATATTGCGTACATCACAGGAATGTTAGGCCGGTATCTCAGTAATCCTGGTATGGATCACTGGAAAGCAGCCAAAAGGGTACTTAGATACTTGCAAAGAACAAAGGATCATATGCTGACATATCGGAGATCAGACAAGCTTGAGGTCATTGGATATACTGATTCCGACTTTGCGGGCTGTGTGGATAGCTTGAAGTCAACATCTGGTTATATTTTTATGTTGGCTGGAGGAGCTATTTCTTGGAGAAGTGCAAAGCAGACTATGATTGCTTCTTCCACAATGGCAGCCGAATTCATTGCATGTTTCGAGGCATCGAACCATGGAATATGGCTAAGGAATTTTGTCACTGGGCTGCGTATTGTGGATACTATTAAGTTACCACTCAAGATATATTGTGACAATAATTCAGCAGTACTGTATTCCAACAACAACAGGAGCTCGTCGAAATCCAAACATATCGACATTAAGTTCCTTGCTGTGAAGGAAAGAGTTCAGAGTGGACTTATAAGTATTGAACATATTGGTACAGCTTCCATGCTAGCAGATCCGCTGACTAAGGAATTGGTACCCAAACAGTTTCACGAGCATGTCGCTCACATGGGTATCTATGTTAAAGAGGATTGCCAAATTTAGTGGGAGTCTGTATTTTATATATCATGTTTTATGTTCTATATGATATACTTTTACAGATATCATGCAGTTAACTTTTATATGATATTCTATTATTTGTATGTATCATGCAGTTATTCAGTTTATTATGCACTATGAATTTATGATTGATCTCAAAATCAAATTAAGATAAAGTGATCAAATTGGAGATAGGCATGTGGATCACATTGCATGTAATTCTCAAACTACACATCCCTTCATAATTCATGTCATTCAGTTATGTTTACACAGTGATTTATGTTGGTTTAGTTTTGATTTATGAGACGAATACTACTTAAGTCCTTGTGAATATCATTGATGGACGGAATTGGTTGATGACGCAAAAGGCTATGACAGCACAGTTTGAGTACTCAATTCGGTTTTATCAATATATATTATTCGGATATACATATAGCCCAAGTGGGAGATTGTTGGAATTAATTTCAATTAATTACAACATATGGGCTTATATGTGATATAAATATATATTGAATAATAGACTGTCAAATATCTAATTAAACCCGTTATGAAGTGATCAAATTAAGTATTATCGGGTTCAATATGTGTCATGAGAAGTGGGGCCTTTAATGTGTAGAATGCGTATTAATAACTTTATGATTTAGTGATGGTCTAAATTATATAAAGTTTGGTAATAATACAATTATGCTATTGGTCCCTGGAGAACACAATTAAATACGGCAATGTTCTGTAAATAAGGAAATACCCAATAAGACAAGTTCTGAATCAAGACCCGCTAAAGATCCAATAAGAAAATAGGCTACAGATCCAATAAGAGAAATAAGATGAATTAATTAATTAATTAACTCTCTGCGCCTATTCAATTGGATAAAGGGGTTGCCTATTCTGTTTCAAGTGGCGCCTTTTAATAAAATATTAAGAGATATACGGTTCTGTCTCTTATGAGAAATATAACAGAAACATACGGCTCAATCTCTCTCTCTCTAATTTCTCTCTCTACCGAAAATTGAAATAGAGAAAAACAGAAAATTGAGTGGAAGAGAAGAGGAATTTCAGTACAGAACTAGAATCGGGTATTTCTCCTTGTGCAGAACAGAGCGTTGCCGCTGCCGCCTCTCTCGCTCTCTCCATCGGACTTGAGAGGGATTACTTGAAAATCTAAAGGCTTCCGGTGATCAACGGTGCTTGTGTCTCTCTGGAAGATCATGGCTATGGACCAAGGTAATTTAGAATTTCAGATTAGAGTTCACTAGAGGATCATGGCAAATCTAGGGTTTATGAATTGCGGTATGGTTTTGCATGAAATAAATCCAACAAGTGGTATCAGAGCCTACTCTAGTTGAATCGATTAATTTCTGCACAATCAATTTTGTTAAGATTTTATAAATTAATTAATTGAAACTTTTTTTGCGTAACTCTGTTTTTCAATTATTTGAAATCTTAACAAAATTGAATTGCGTCACTTTTATGAATAAAACCAATTTTGATTGGCGCTATCCGTAACTCTGATTTGGTTTTATTCATTGTTTTCTGCACAAATTTTGTGACTCAAATTATTCACGGTCAATGGCGCTATTCTGGTCAAATTTGCACAAATTCTGGTCAATGGCACTATCCATTATTTTAGTATTCCGCTGCGCAATTATTTTTTGGCCAATCCAATTACGGTTACAATTTACTAATCATTTTTAACGAAATGAGTTGTATAAATTTTGGTATTTTGGCCGAACCAGAACAAAATAATAATTCGGTTAAGCCAAAATTTTAATAATTTTTTTTTTGGATAAATATTAAATCATTATGAAGGCTTCAGATTAAGATATATTTTGGAAAATGATTGATAAAGGTATCATCTTACCAAAGTAAGCTCTCATACCGGCGTTAATCATTTACCAATTTATACACAGAAAATATACATATGATGTTTGGATATTGGACTTGCCCAAAGGAAAGACAATAATCAAGTATTGTATGTGTATACTTGTAGTAATGAATGGATAATAGTCATTAAGTTTTGGATGTAATTAGTTAATCGGTCCAAAGGAAGGTTGACTAATTGACATCAAATGGACTGTTATATTCAATTGCTACACCTATTTATCTTAGAATGATGATTGACTCCAAAGAACACTTATTGTTCGAAGATACTTAGTTGATGGAATATGCCTTATTTTGATTTTAAATATTATAATTCGGTTATTTGATTTGTTCTTTGTGAATACTTTTCAGCAAAAATTACTGATCTTACAGCAGGCATCAATAGCATTCCGATGCTGACGGGTTCTAATTACAAGGATTGGAAAGATAATCTTGAGATTATCCTTGGGTGCCTTGACCTGGACACAGCGTTGCAGGAAGCCAAACCACCTGTGCCTGTTGAAACTAGTTCTGAAAAGGAACAAACTGCACATGCACGGTGGATGAGGTCAAATCGCTTGTGTCTCCGGGTCATGCAAAAGACCATTCCTGAAAGTTTTAGGGGACCTGTTTCTGATTCCACTCTTGCTAAAGACTATCTTAAGGAACTTGAGCAGAGGTTTGTTAGGAATGAGAAGGCTGAAATAGGCATTCTATTAAACAAACTCTGCACAATGAAGTATCATGGTAAGAGCAATGTAAGGGAGCACATTCTTGAAATGATGCATACCGCTTCAAAACTGAAGGGACATAAACTAGATATATCGGATGATATGCTAGTATATTTGGCCCTTAACTCTCTTCCTGCCTCATTTGGACAGTTCAAGGTGAGTTACAACTGTCAGAAGGAAACATGGACAGTTAATGAACTCATCTCGCACTGTGTTCAGGAGGAAGAGAGATTGAAGTCGGACAAGAGCGAAAGCGCAAACATTGCTTCTACCTCTAAGGGAAACAGCTGTCGGCAGTTATTCCCCAAGGGTCGCCTTCGGATACGGACCGTATCAGGTGATACGGTCCGTATTAGGACCTTGACAGTTAGGGTTTAATGCTTCCTAGCGCTATCTTCTGGTCTGTGCTAGGCCTGGTCCGTATTAATCAATACTGGCCGTAACAGGGACTTAGTCGATGAGCGTCGCTGATCCGATTAACCTGATTCTAGCTCCATTTGGTGTAAAATAGTCCCAAAACATGTTTTCTGTAATAAAACATAAAGAAGGGTGACAATAGCCTTTTTCTCTAAATAATTAAACATAAGTGTGAGAAAATATGTAAAACCTAAGCCAAAACCCTACGTAAATCATCATTATTTTGACTCTGATCAGTCAGCGGGATCGGTCCACGGGTCAAAATCTACGTAGATCGGCTGACCTGTAATTTAGACGTAACTTAATTAGAGTCTAAATTAAGTATTCGTAACCCTTATTACCCCGTTTGATTATTTTGACTAAGTGTTCGTATTTAATTAGTTAATTAACCAGGGTTCGAATCTAATTATTAATTTAACTTACTTAAATCATTTGTGCCTCCACCATGCCTCCATTTTTAAAAACTTTAATAACTCAAAATTTAAAACTTAACCGTTGGATATGATCTACATCATTTTATCTATGTGCTCATAAAAATTATCACATTTGGATTTTGTTTTTATGTGAATCAATAAGTTCAAAAATCAACGTCTAGAAATTATCCCCATTAATACGTTTTTCACAAGCTTTTGATGACAACCAAAACAAAATTTAAATGTCATAATTTTCTACACGTGTATAGATAAAATGATGTAGATCATATCCAACGGTTTTATTTGACTTTTAAGTTTTAAATTTTGAGTTATTAAAGTTTTTAAAAATGGAGGCATGGTGGAGGCATGAAAAATGGAGACATTTGAACCCTCCTCTATATTTTAATTTGAAGATAAACTGCTTATCTACTTAAAATATAATCTACATAACTTAAATTGTTATTATTTGATCCCTAACTACTTACATGTAATATAAAGGTGTTTCCTAATTAATTTAGCTACACGTAATTTAAATCCTAAGTACTTAATAAACGTTAAACCTTTAATTATACTATTTGTAAAGTCGTATGAATTTATTTTAATAATTTGCACAAATCGATTAATTTATAACTACAAAATAATACGTGATTATCTAATTATCCTATTAACTAAACTTTTGTAATCGTAATGATTCGAAAATATTAACATGTCGTTAATTAATTGTCCTTTATTAATTAACAACATATTTTATTTAGAAATCATTTTTTTTATTTAAAATTCTATTTACTTAATTTATATTATTTCAACTAAAGTCCCAAAATATGTTTTGTAATTAAATATTCTATATTCTCGAATTTCTAATATAATCTATGAAAATTTAATTTCTTGTTCTAACCTAAAAATATTGGGTTTTTACAACCCGATCAAATTTATGCTAAATTCGATTTCGTCCCATTTTAAAATTTACTCCTAAAATGTCATTTCGGTTTGGGCCTAACCCCAAAATAATTTAAATCAATCAAGGTCAAACATTCAAGGGCCCAATCGCATATATAATTAAATGGCCCATAATTCAATTTATTTCCAAGACCGAACACACCAAATTTCCAAGCAATCAAAACCAACAGAGGTCAGAATCACAGGATGTTACTGGTACCGATACCAGTAACAAAAATCGGCACACAACATCACAAACACGCAAGCAACAGAACAAAAACCCGCAAGGACAGAGACAAGAGAAACGGAGACAACCCAGTCCCGAAATCACCGTACCTGTATTGGTACGGTACCAGTAAAACCAACAGCAACAGAGACAAGGGAAAAAGGAAACGAATAGTACACACAATCACAGCACCGGTACTGGTACAGTACCAGTAAGATCAGCAAAGGAAAAACCGAAACCAGCAAAAGCACACCCCGCGAGCCAGTTGTTTGACCCTAAAAAGTTACTACTTAAAACCTGACATGATCAGTGGCTATCTTTTATTGGGGAAATACCAAAATCACACATGGATCCCTAAAAGGAATTGAGTGCAACATATTAAAGTTCTTGGTGATATTCTACACATGAAACCATGAATTTTGATGTGTCGTACAGTCAAAATCACAAAGGAAATAATTTCCCACAATTTAGACAATGTATGAATGATTGTCTGTGTGCAAAATCATGGTGATACTCAGCAAAAGCATGCTTTAAGCTACTATGGGTACAAGCTGGAGCTCCATAACATGAAACAAAGGATAGGGCCCGCTGGTCATAGACTCATGACCATTCACCCGAAATCTTGACTTGGATGGACCCAGTGCATAAGCTTTAAGCTATATGCACCGGGTTGACAGCTGCATGGCCCTTGTGCACCGAAACTACCCAAAATCAGCCTAATGTCGCTGGGTTTTAAAAAAAAGAGGAGCTTTCGACCCCTTCATCTCGCGTGCACCCAGCGTTCATGCACCCCATTCAATCTGATACACGGCCCATCATGAACCGAGACTACCCGAAATCATGGGGGTGTCGCTGGATTTAAATCCGGGGCGCATTGACCCCTTCAGGTGGCTTGCACGCGGTGCGCCGTGCATCGTATGTAGGTGGGTATACGGCTCACCGAGTTCCAAGTGCAGCCGAAGGAAATGAAATATAAAGGGATGAAAAGCTTTAGATAACAAAGAGGCTGATATTCGGACCCCACCTGTCAGTTCCCTCTTCTTCCTCTCTGCTGTGCCATACCCGAAAATGACAAAATTGGTTCAGCAAGGGATACAATACACCCTGGAGCACTTTAAACAGCCTATTACGATGCCACATGCCCTTTCTTGGATACTAGAACAAATAATATCAAGAGAGGAGTATTTTAGGTTCGGTGTACCGCCAAGGCATTGTATCTCGCCTTCTACAGCTGTTCTGAGCTCAGTGGTCCCTTCCAACACGTGTTACACTCCCCCTGGAAGAAGCCAAAAACTGAAGATTCTTCTCCCAGGGTGCAGGGACACGTTTCCTGAGCCTTACCATAATAGGTCGGTTTGTGAAAGGCTAAGATGCATTCTTGATGATTAAACGAAATCCAAAGGCTAAAAATGTTACAGCCAACTAAATATGATGTGTATGAGTATGATTGGCCAAGCCCATGCCATGTATGCATCTGTAAATGAAGCAAGTGATACAGACCATTGATCAAATAGTTGATGTGCATGATGAAAGCCACATCAGCTGAACCCTAAACCCTAGGCCCTCAGTTGCCTATAAAAAGGCACCTAGAGCTCAGTTGAAGACAGATAGAAAGGGGGACTAAAGAGAGAAAGACCACTATATACACAGAAGATTGAGAGATAGCAAGAAATAGAGAGAAAAGAAAGAAATTAGTGTTCTTCTTCCCTTGTAAGAGTGAAAATCGAGAATTAGGTAATCAAATACCTACAAAAATGTAAGGCCTTGATGGCTAGGTTCATATGAATAAAGATTTCTTTGGTGAAATTAAATCTTTTATTTTGAATTTTTATTGCTTTTAGTTCACTGTTGGAGTTTCCCCCTTTCTTCACTTTCTTTTATTTTCGAATTCTTATAAAAAAAATATATATACAAAATGAGAAGGCTTCATGATGTTTGAGCTTATTTCATAAGCAAGCATGAAGTTTAATGATCATCAAACAAAAAAAAAATGATATGCATATAAACAATCTTAAATAAATAAAAGAAAACCTTTTCTTTTCCTTTTTTTTTCTTTCTTTCTTTCTTTTTTCTCCTCTTTGCTGCCTTAAAAACAAAAATCTACATACTTTAGTTATTAGTATTCTAGTTCCCTTTTTGGCACTTTATCTTTCTATAAAAGCAAAGTAAAAACACAAAATATGCAAATCTGATTTTTTTTCTTAACTTTCCTTGATCTTTCATGCTTTTAATCTTTGTATAAAATAACTAAATAATGAGGATGCATGTGTTGAGCTGTATAGTTCCTATTGCATCTAATTCATTTGGTTATTTTATTAGAAAAGATTAAAAGTAAACAAAAAAATGAGTTATAATGGTTGAGCTGTATAGTTCATATTATAATCTCCTTGATATGGGACCTATGTTGCACAAATGAGTTCTAAATGATCTCTTCATGCATAAATGCATATTATGTGTATAAAAGACACAGTATAAAGAGATTAAATAGACATTTGTGTAAAATAGTGAAAGAATGAGGTTCAAATTGCAAATAGATGTCAACTATGTTGAAAATATCATTTGTATATTTGAATTAATGATTTCTTAATGATTTGTCCCTTTGTCAAGTGAGATTATGCAAAAAATGTGATTTCAAACAAAATCAGGGGCTTCCCTGCATAAAACCAAATTTTAATAGATTTTTGATGTTTAAAAATAGTAGCGCAATGAATTCTTGGAAATTTGAATTCCTCTCCTTTTTCTCTTTTTCTTTGTTTGCACCAACTTATAGCCTAAAAGCTACTCAAACTTGTTAGAACTCAAAACCAGTCATGGTAAATGTTTTCCATAGCTCCTGGTACCAGCCAATGAACAGTACCAGCACCAAAATCCAAAGCATGTACCATTGGTACAAGAAAAGCACTCAAAAGTGCCAAAATGACCTTTTCTGGTAAATGGCACAATCTGGACTGATACAGGGACTAAACTGGAAAATGGACATCACCACCAGATAGAGGACACCAAAACACACAAAATTGACTTAAATTTCATATTCTTCTGATTTTATTTCAATTTTATATGGATTTTCAAAGTTCAGTCTTAAAAACAGAAAAATCAGCATTTTGATAATGAAAAGCTGCTGCTGGTAAAATGAACAGTACAGATTGATTAAAACCCAAATCGATGAACAAACATCATGATTAAATAAAAGACTTCAAAATACATAAAATTGACATAAAATTCACATTTTCCTGATTTTGTTTCAATTTAATATGAATTTTCAAAGTTCAACTTGTTAAAATGAAAAATCAGCAATTAAAACAGAAAAATTACCCCTGCTGCCCCTCTGCATAAATAAATACTTTAAAAATAGCAATAAAATTGTAAAAATCATGAAATTCACCCTATACATAATACACATACCCCTTTATGAATTTGTAACAAGAGATTACATGATCTTTAACAAAAACAAAGAGTTTTGAATTAATTCAATCTTTGAAAAGCAAAAAAATTCATAAAACCGATATTCCTTAATATTTAAAAATAAGGAATTTAAATCAGATGACCAATCTAGATATCCTGCCAAGTTTCTGAAGCTCAAATCAGTATCTCCCATGCCTAAAATATGACTTAGAGAACTTCATCACGTGAACTGGTACCGAACCGGTACCAAACCGAGAAATCCAAATTTCAAATACGTTTAATTCTCAAACAAATCCGAAATTAAATCTTACAATAGCTCCCGTGAGACAAGAATGGTAATAAACAATCAATTAGTCAGAAAAAGCATCAAAATTGTGCAACGAAATTGAATCAAATCCAACTCGGGTACCGAGTTTTGCCTCGGCCCAGAACGTCCACCTCCGATGTCCGGTGATCGCCGACAATGACAAAAACAAAATCAAGGGGGAAAGGCGACTGCAGTCACACCTTTCTTTGTCCCTGCCATGGCCGAGAACTTCGCCGGAGATAATGGCCAATAAAAAAAAAACCTAGTTCGGGTTTGAAGATCCGATCCATATTCCAGTTGCACGCTTTTTAAAGCAAACCCGAACCGCTCGATCAAGGCGCCTAAATAAAATGTTTGAACAAAAATCCAAATCCTAAAGTGGAGAGTGATCCGAAGGCCCAGATTCAAATTCGCTAACCAATAGGCCGCCGACATCTGAGGCCCACATGCTGGACCCAATTAAAAATCTCCCTGTGCGGATCTTAAAGTCGGAGTTAATGTTCAATGCCAATCTCAATGCCCAGAGGCACAAATCTTAAAGCCCATTTATTAAATAAAATTCCTAAATCAAAGCCCCTTTCATAAAAGTCCCTCTAACTTTCAGCGTTTACATAACAGTCCCTATAAATTTACAACAAGGTCCCTAACAGCTCAAAACTTTCCCAAATAACTCCCTAAAAGGCCCAATTTCTCATTTAAACCCCATGAAAAGCCCATATCACAATATTATGCCCCTTTTCAAATTCATAATAGGCCTTTAACGGAAAATAAATATTTACAAATGGGTCCTTCTCAGTCCTTTTTAAGCATAACTTTTTCATATTAAGTCCAAATCGACTCAAACCACCTCCAAATGAACCCAAATCAAATTCTCCATGTTTCCAAATCAAAATTGAACATGTCCAAGCATCTTTCAAATCCTGAAATGACCAAAATACCCTCTCTTCAAAATCAAATGATTTCATTTCTTAATAAAAATGTAAATAATTAACAAAATATAGATAAATATGTCATAAATCAAATATAAACAGACAATGTGTATAAACTTCTCAAATATCCAAATTCTTATTTCAAAAAATATAATTTTAATAAGAAACCACACACACACATGTACATAGAAAACCAAATCAATACCAAAATCCTTACATGAGTCCCCTTTTAGCCCCTTTATTCAATTCACAACAGATAGGCACAAATCCCGGAATGGACGAGGTGTTCAGTATGGCTTGGAAGGGTCATCTGATGTAATTAACAGCGGGGGCTTGCGCCCGTTAGGAGTTAAACGTCCCCACAATCAATAAACTCTCTCGATGGACTGATTATGAACAGTAGGTCTGTCGAAGGTGAACCGAAGGAATTGTAGAAAGAAAATGAATGTTTCAAGTTCGATGTTCTCCTCCATGTCTTAAAAATGAGAGAGCATAGAACCCTGAGGCATTTTAACACATGCACACACCTTCCACCGCTGTGCAACTTTCTGCGCCCTACACCAGTACACGAGAAGCAAAACAGCACAGCCCCAATATCATTGTCTCATCGAGAAAATCAACAACTCGCGTGAGACAAGCAAAATTCCCCAACTTCAACCATAATCAAATAAAAAGGTGTGCTTTAATTACTCGAAAGAAGGATTCGCAAAGAGCAAGAAAAACGGCCGGTACCAAAGTATTGCCTCGCCTCACAGCCGCCTCAAAATCAGCAAGCACCAAGACAGAGACACCACAGAAAGAGGCACCACGAAAATACACCAAGCAAGCACCGAAGGCAAGCTTAGATCAACGGACAACCCTTATAGGGTTTCGGATTATAGCAATCACAGAGGAAAACAGAAAATAGAGGGAGAAAGGCAAAAATCTAACACATGAGAGCAAATAAACAACCAACAGCCAAAAACAAAAGAAAGGCGGTTCTTATAACCGAGAGAGAGAAAGGGTCGCGTAAGATTCAAGGCGTCAGAGCCCTCTTTCAGCCGAAATTTTTATTAATAGAAATAATATTAAATTAATGTCGACATAGAATAAAGAATTCGTCCGATTTTCAAATCTAACAAAGACGTTACGGTTCGTAACGTCCAGGGGACGTTACCAACGGTAACGGCCAGCTTAACCACGATTGCATCGCTAATTGCAGCTGCTAAGGAGCTGGCCGTTGGGAACGATGACGTCCAGGGAGAAAATAAAAAAAAAAAAAAGGGTGGCCGTTGCCAAAGATGACGGCCTGCGAAAAAAAAAAAAATTCCAGGCCGTTGCCAACGATAACGGCCTGCGGTAGAAAAAAAAAATCGAGGCCGTTGCCAACGATGACGGACTGTCGGCAGTACAGGAAAAGCGCCTTGGACGTTATTTTTCGTAACGGGCAGAATGATGAATGCAGTACCCAGCCCCAGCGGAAAAAAATTAAAAATCTGGACGTTGTATTCCCTAACGTCCAGACAGTCTATATAACGCACCCCTCTCTCGCTGAAATCTCTGCAACTCTCGCTCTCAGATAGTCTCTGCAACTCTCTCCTTTAAACAAAAAAAATTACGCCTTGTCCTACGGAGAAGAATAAAGAAATCGTCAATATCCAAGGTAAATCTTCAATTATATGTCATATATTTACGTTTATGATTTAATTAGATGAATATCAAAATTGTTTTTTTTACATTAGTTAAAATAATATTAGTAATGTTAATGTAATGTTAATGTAATGTTAATCTAATGTTGTAATATTAATAATGTCTTCAATTATATGCCATGTATTAGTAATGTTAATGTTAATTTGTAAAAATATTGTAAATTTGTAATATTAATTTGTAAAAAATATTAGTAATGTTAATGTGTAAAAAATATTAGTAATGTTAATTTATAAAAATATTATAAAAATATTAGTAATGTTAATGTTAATTTGTAAAAATTAGTAATGTTAATATTAAAAAAATAGTAATGTTAATATTAAATAATTTGAAATATATAAATAAATAAAGAAGTTCACATTTTCATGCTTAATTAAATTTAGTTTTTGAAAAAATATTATAAAAATTTTACTAGTTTAGATTTTTAATAACTTTTGTGTAGGGCAATTAATTAATATTTATTGTTCATTAGTGGCAATATTTTTTAAATTCATTTTTTTGGACGAGAAGGATGGACAGTAACAATCGAGGTAAGAAAGAGAGCAACCGAGATCGTGGCGTAGCGAGAGGAGGGTCAATTAGTGATTGACGTAAAAACGAAGGAAAAAAGTACAAGTGTCAAATATGTCGTGATTTTCTTAATTGTGAGACATGTAAGCTGGAGGAATGAAATAGACGACATTGTCCGTATGAAATTTCAGACGATGACTTTGTGGAAAACCCATACGGCTTTGGTTTGAAAAAGAAGAAGGTTGATCCAAAGCCTCCGACATCGGACGATAAGTTTGTTCCGTGTACTTATACTGGGAAGGCCACCACTTCGTCTGCTGTGACTGATCCAGATCCGACAAATTCCGATGATGACTTTGTTCCATGTACTTTCAAGGCTCGTTCTAAGAAATAGTAGTACTTATTGTAAGAAGTATTAATACATATTAGTAACGTTTGTTGTAGTACTTATTAGTAATGTTTGTTGTAATAATAAATTATATCTAATTTATTCATTATTGTGCAGGCTAAATCATCAAAATAATTAATCATGCTCATAGTGAGAGTTCATTTTGGTGGTGAAATACAGCAAGGTCGTAAAGGAGAGGAGTACACCGAATCTCCTCGATTCACATTGATGGCAACTAATGAGCAAGGTTGGCATGATGTGAAAGGTGAAATTTATCGCCAGCTTGGATATTCTGAGAGTGAGTACAACCTAAAAACACTTGCACGGGTTAATGTTGGTACAACCACTCGGTGTTATTATGAGATATTAGAAATCGTGTGCGATCAGACGTGGCGAGATATTTATGACCAAAGTATGATTGCCAGGACCCAGTATTCTTATGTCGATTTGTACATTGAGTTAGTTCCAATTGTCGGTTTGATGCAATCGCAATTATTCATTGATAGTGTGTTACCAGAGACACAACCAGAACCTGGACATACCCAATACAGTGTTTTATAAGCGGGTCACAGTCTATTCGAACCCTATCAGACACAGTAAACACCGAGGCACGACCTTTATCTGAGTCCTTATCCCGATGTAAACGACTTGTCACCGCCTGTTCAGCCAGATATGGGTCGGACAGGGTACAATAATCAGGACAGTCCATGGGTTGAACCGCCGAGGGCCTGGGATCCTTGTAATGATGCAGACGACGCACCGCAAAGTGACGATGAAGATGACGCTGACTCATGTGAGAATGATGCCGATTGGGATACCGAACCTGATTCAGAAGGGGATGTCCCGCCTGATACGCAGAGACAATCCCAAACACCACGTGTTCAGGCTCGACGTTTTCCCATATCTGATCGCGGTACGAGTCACCCGGTGGGAAGTTTCAATGACACCTCGGGATTCCAGGAAGCAGATGTATCCTACTTCAGCAGGACCCAACACGTCCATGATCCACTTGGTGTAGGTTAGGAGTACTCTTCAAAAGAGGCTCTACGGTTGGCCATAAATGATTATCAGGCCATAAATAATATTGAAGTAAAAACTACCAGTAGCAATACAACTCAACTGATAATAGAATGCAAGAGCAACAGGTGTATGTGGCGTTTGTATGCCAAGTCCGGCATATTTTCATCTAAGTGGGAAATTAAAACAATTAGAGCACCACATACGTGCCAGGCCGATGCTTCTCGTACCGATCACTCATAAATGACTGCAGAAGTGATTGCCGATGTTATAAGACAGGATCTTAGGGAAGATGTTACAAAAAACATTAAAAGCATTAAAGGGCTAGTCCGTCAGAAATACGGGGGAGTTATTCCCAAATATAACAAGCTGTGGGGTGGCCGAGAGCTGGCAATCGCACAAATATTCGGTAGTTAGGAAGGCTCGTACAACCTTCTCACCCCATTGTTGGAAGCAATTAAAAGATCAACTCCTGGAACAAAATATGGAGTTGCGCACGTACCCATGGATGATCCGCTAAAAAGGTTGTTCAAGGCAGCTGCGTGGGCTTACGGTCCGTGCATTACTGCAGTGCCTCATCTCAGGCCAATCATTAGTATTGATGCATGTTTCCTGTCTGGCCGGTACCAAGGGAGACTGCTGATGGCGTGCGGTTATGATGCAGAGAACCAGTTGCTTCCTCTGGCTTTCGCATTAGTCGAGGAAGAGAGATTCGAGACATGGGGATGGTTCATGAGGTGGTTGCGTTGGGAGGTAATTGGTAATAGGTTCATGTGTGTTGTTTCTGACCGGCACATGGGGATCAAGAAAGTATTCACCGATAGATACGGTGGTTGGTACGAGGATGGCAGCGAGTGCGTTTATAGATTGTGTTCGCAGCACGTTGCCGAGAATTTGATGAAAAAGGTACACAATAAAAAAATCTGCGAACTATTTAAAATTCTTGTGAACAAAAAGAAGCCACGGAGGTTTGAAGAGTTCTTCGAACTATTGCGGAAGAAAAGTCCAGATGCAGTTGCATACCTAGATAATGTCGGTAAATACCAAGATTCCAACCATAATGAGATCCCTAAACCATGGAAGGTGTATCAGAGCATGGACGGCGGCCCCCGCTGGGGAATTATGACTACTAATGGATCTGAATCGTTGAACGCTGTATTCAAAGATAGTCGACGACTGCCAGTCGTTGCACTCGTGGAAGACACATATTACAAGTGTCTCGCTTGGTTTAACCAAAGACGAGCGAAAGCAGTGGCTCGCATAGCTTATCAGCAACTTTAGTCAGCGCGGGTTGAAGGACTATTAACAAAAATAATTGGGAAATGTTTACCTATGCGTTCAATGCCGGTTGATGAGCACGGTGAACACGAGGTCAGGGTCAGGGATGAGAGAGTCGTATACAAAGAACGAGACGGAAATTTTAGTTATAGAAGGGAGACCTTCAAGTACAGGGTCGACATACGTGACGGAAACAGAGCAGAATGTGTGTGTCTCAAGCCACAACTTACAGGTATACCGTGCGCCCATGTTCTCGCCGTGTGTCGGGACCGGAGATACAACCACAATTTATTCGTGCATCATTTGTATTCCATGACCAAACTCGCTGAAACTTGGAGTGGTCAATTCCACGGCTATGCCAACCAATATGACTGGCCAACCATACCCGGTCCAAAAATTGTTCCAGAAAAAGACAGAATCAAAAAGGGTAGGAGAAGGCACAACCGTATAATCATGACGATGGACGAAATGGAAGGAAGGAGAGTGGGACACCAAGCTAGACGTTCTACGTCCGACAGACGTGCAGCATGTTTGTTAATTTTATTTTCAATAACTAATTTTGGTGTCATTCTCGTTGAAAATATCAATTTTCAATGTTGTTTTATTGATGCAGAGGCTTCTTCTGGACGGGGCATAGGACATCAAGCGAGACATTCTATGTCTGACATACATGAGCAGGTTTGTCGATATTTTAAATTTAATTGATCAGTTTTATCGGTCTTATTGAAGCGATATAACACTCGTCTTTTCTATTTCTTTGCAGGAACCTCTTCTAGTTACAGTCGGAGATGAAGCGATAAAAAACTACTAGTATTTAGTAATTGTTGTTGTTTATGCATAATTTTGTAATTTGTTTGGACATGGTACTTATTTTTCCGTTATATTCGTATTTGTATTTTGTAATTTGTATTTCCATTTAAATTTGGCGGAGTGCATTTTGTAATTTTGACAGCACCATAAAACCAAAGCCCAAAAACCAAATCCCCAACCCGAATACATCATGGCCGAATTCATCGTGTCACAAGCATATCTCAACGGCCTGATCCCAGAATACAAGCATACAAGCACAACAAATACAAGCATACAGGCACAAAAACTAACATAAACTACAAAAATCATACAAGCACAAAAACTAACGTAAACTACAATAATCATACAAGCATAAAAACTAATAAAAACTAACATAAACTAACAAATAGTCATACAAGCACAAAACTAATGTAAACAACCGTTCATACAATACAACATATATGAAATGAAATACCTAGTCAAAGTGAACTTGTCCGGCCCTTGGCGCTCTCTGAGTGGGTATCTGCGTTCTGGCTCTTGTTGTTGTTGTTGTTGTCGTTGTCCTCTTCTACGCCTCACGTAAACATTATTGTATGCATCGGCACTGTGTGACGGGGTGCCAAATATGCTTTCGACCGCTTGTGTATGTGGTGTGATGACTTGACTAGGTACCGTACCGTCATATGTACCAGTAGCAACTGGCCCGGGCATCCTGAAATGGTCATCCGAACCCTACAACAATCGCCGAAGTCTTTATCAAGCATATAAAGACGATTATTTAAATAAAACTTGTAATTTCGAAATAATTACCTGGTACACCTGACTTGGTCCTGCATCACCCGTGTATTGCTCATCGTAAGCAGAGGCCTGATGGTATGTCTGGTGTCCAAACGGGTCGAAACCGACAAACTCATTTGGTCCCTATAATAAATATTGTAGTATTGTAATAAACATTCAACCATGATTGTTTATGATTAAATTTCTTACAAGTTTGGAAGAAATACTTGGTAGACCTGACTTGGTCCGGTGTGACCCATGTGCAACGAGGAATCTTGGACGGGAATGCCATAGTGTGTCGTGCATTGCCCCTCCTGTGTAGGACCTTGCTGGTACGGCACACTTTGAAGCAACTCTGTCAGTGTTGTATCATCCCAATTGAACTCGTTTATTTCATACAACAAGTATTTAGTACTTAATAAATGTAGAATCGATAATCAACAACAAAATTCTTACAGTAGAGAATAGTTACCTGGTCGAGCAGACTATGTCCTGTGTTGCCCTGTGCAACACTGTCATGTGTCCGGTTCCTACAATAAATATATCATTATTTCAATAAATACAATCGATAATTACTTATAATTTTGTAAAGTTTTGTACACTTACCGGATCGACCTGAGGAGGTACGACTCGTGCGAGGTAGTCCATCAATCCGTCATTCGAGTTTAGCCAATTCTCTCTATAGTGGGGATCATCATCTGCGGGCAAGTCGGAGATGGGTTCTTGACCGGGAGGAATATCACCATCTGGAATGTCCTCGTAGTTGGCCGGAAGATCGGCCGCTCTCATCATGTCATGGTATTTAGGCTCCATACCATTGTCTCTGAGAAGACCACAACTTAATCTGAGAAAAAACTTCCCCACCTTTTTAAGAGTCTTTGTTTTGGCCATAGCTATACCGTACGACACCATCTTCACTCCTCGTAGTGCCTACAAAATAAAAAAAAAGTTAGTAACATGTATGAAAGATTAATATCATAAAATAAATATTTTGATGATTGAATTGAAACTTACATCACGTGTGTCCTTCGGGGCACTGGGAATGTACCCTACTTCGTTATGCTCATCCCTGTACTCTGGAATTGGATGATCAAGACCTTGTATGCACCTTCTCGACAAGAAGACATTGTGCATACAATTGTTTTGAAACCAAGTACGGTATGGAAAAAGCTGGTAGTCCGACCATAGTCCCGTCAGAACAACCAAGTGATAGGCAGGATGAGATGCATGTTCTACGTAGGTGTGGTGCTCAGCAGCCCAATCTTTTCTTGTCACATGCACAGAATGAATAATGTTATGTAACCGGCGTACCTCGTCCTCGCCTAACGGCGGTGCTACTGGGATGGGCTGTGAAAAGCCAAACTGACGCATCACCCGATTAGGATAATGGTGTTCCACTATCCAAAAATGTATCAGTGGCACAACAGCTAGCCACACATCTCTGTCATCTTGAACTCGTGCTGGCAACGGAGATGGCTCATGGTCCAACAGCGCTTTGTAAGGTTCCCATCTTACAATATAATCTTCAAGATCCTGCAGTTGGCTTCGGAAGTAGCCAGGTCCAGCCCAATTGTGAGCTTGATTATATTTATGGCGACAACACCACATCTCCCCGATTGCAGGACACCTGTAATAAAAAATTTAAGATTCTTAATAAACATAAAACACATCAAATTAAAGTATTGTAAAGTTTTTTGTAGTTACCTTTCTGGATTCAGGTAGCCCCAATGTGGAGTCCAATCAAATTTGCTGTAAGGACGATCGGCCGGTAATCTGGACCAACACCAATGTTGTAGAAGAAGAGTTGGTCCCCACATAGTCTGCGTGCGACGCTCAACGGCAACGCACAAGTTCCTATAAAGTAGTACTAGAACAACACCACCCCAGTTGTATTGCACCGGTTCGTCAAGGTTTCCAAGAAATTGCAGATACATCACCGGAACCGAATCTCCCGAAGAATCAGCAAAAAGTAAAGTCCCGAACAAGTCCAGTATGTAAGCCCGAGTGTACTGGCGTACCTGCTCATCTGTGGGCTCACCCGGATTTTCAGCTGGCATGGCAGCAAATCAAATGCGCAGTTCCTTCAAACATATAGAATATCCGGACGTCGTGCGAACAGCACTTCCATCGGCCGACTGCGATCTCTTCTTCTTTTTAAGCACCACATCTGCACTCCCAGCTCCAAGAAACTGCTCCACTAATGCACGCGCATTTGTGTCTGCAAACCCAGTTACCGGAGCCCCCTTTATCGGCAATCCCCACAGACATGACACATCTTGCAGTGTGACCGTCATTTCTTCCACAGGAAGATGGAAAGTGTGCGTCTCCGGTCTCCACCGCTCAACGAGGCCAGCGAGGAGCCCTTTGTCAATGTTCATATCATCCATTCGAGCTATCTGATACAAACCGAGACTACACAAGAATAGGTCGCAGTGCGGGTCGCGTGGAATCACAAACCGGTGGTGTCGAACATCCACCCCGGTATAATCCTGTCATTGTTATACAATTTGATTTGAATCAAAACTCGTAATTCAAACATTTATATCTCTTTATTTAAAAACATGTGAATTTTGGATATGAGATGATTCATTGAGTAACTTACATTGTCAGATAACAATGCGACCTTATGCTGTGCATGCGGCATCCATAATAAGTTGATAAAATTCTCTTATGGAGGATTACTCGGACCACAATTGCTTGACATCCTGCATGTATAACATTTTAACCTTAAAATTAAAACAATCTAAATTTTCAAAATTTTGCATTTAAACCTAACTCATAACAGTTACGTTTGCATTTACATTTACATTGACATCCTGCATCCAACATGTTTGACATCGGGTACAATTGCGTAAAATTATACCTACCACGTAAAATTAAACCTAATCGGATGCAATTTAACAAAATTAAACCTAATCGAATGCTAATTTACAAAATTAAACCTAACAATAACCTAACTAATCTAATCAACAATAACAATAACCTAATTAACAAAATTAAACCTAATTGGATGCTATTTAACAAAATTAAACCAAGAAACTTGCTAATTTACAAAATTAAACCTAACAATAACCTAACTAACCTAATTAACAATAACAATAACCTAACTAACAAAATTAAACCTAATTGGATGCTATTTAACAAAATTAAACCAAATCGAATGCTAATTTACCAAATTAAACCTAACAATAACCTAATTACACCTAATTAACCTAATTAACAATAACAATAACCTAATTAACAAAATTAAATCTAGTCAAATACAATTTCACATAATTAAACCTAACAATAATTTTGATAACAAATTCAACCTTAAATTATTGTTAATTTATAAAGTTCTATAATATTAAAAAAAAAATTACCTAAATTTAGGGTTCTGTGGTGATGAGTTCAGCGGGGGAAGAGGCGGACCAGAGGTGAGTTCAACGGGGGCAGGATTGGACCTGGACGCTGGGGAGAATAACGGCCAGGCTTTTGTTTCCTCTCTTCCATCGCTATCCTCCTCTTCTCTTTTTCGCTGCTCCGCGCCCTCTTTTTTTATATTTTTTCGGAAGTTACGGACAGAGACAGAGACAGAGTAAAAAAAACTTAAGCGATTCGAAATAAGAGTCTGGCCGTCATCCTTGGCAACGGCCTCAAATTTTTTTTTTTCTGAGTCTGGACGTTATCGTTGGCAACGGCCTCGTGTTATTTTTTTTTTCGCAGGCCGTCATCGTTGGCGACGGCCACAGCTTTTTTTTTTCTTTTCTCCCTGGACGTTACCGTTCTCAACGGCCAGCCCTTAGCAGCTGCAATTAGCGATTCCATCTAGTTAAGCTGGCCGTTACCGTTGGTAACGTCCCCTGGACGTTACGAACAGTAACGTCTTTGTTAGATTTGAAAATCTGACGAATTCAATATTCTATGTCGACATTCATTTATTATTATTTCTATTAATAAAAATTTCGGCTCTTTTAGAGAGTAGGCACACACGCGGGTCGTAGAGTCACCTCTGGCAGAGAGGCGAAGTAAATGCGATGCGACCGGGGCAGAGATCTTACGGGGCAAAGAAGAAAGAGCAGGGAAAACTCAAGTGCCCCTTTTGTTTTTCTTCTCGTCAGGGCAAAGGAACTGGAGAGAGCAATGCGGTGGGGGTTCGATGTCAGCGAGAGGGGATCGGCGATGGGGCTTCAATGTCAGCGAGAGAGAGGAAGAGGGGTGGGGTTTCGGGTTCAGCGAGAGAGAGGAGAAGGGCGATTCCTTCTCCAGGAAGGAATGAAGAGGAGGTGGGGCTCCTCTGTCAGTGGGAGAGAAAAGGGGAATAAAAGAGAAAGGGTGATGGAGAGATGGGAAGGACTTTGAGATTTGTACCAGATGTAATTGAACGGTTGAGATTTCTCCCAATTCCAAGACATTTAATCTTTTGATATCTAATAGAATAAAACATAATAAATTAACTCAATTTAATGGGATTTATGTTCAGAAATTGATACAAAATTTTATCGAAGGTTAGCCGTGTTAATTTATAAAATTAAATTATAATCTAATCCAGTCGGCAAATCTCAAATTCAAAAAAATTAAATATCACGATTAAACGAAACCAATAATTCTTGATCAATCAACTAAGTTTCAACGAGAATTTATGTTTTAAAATTCCTACAACTATTCGCTAATATTATTTGATAATTTCATTTAACTCTTTTTAATACGTTAATTATAACGGTCATTAATACGAGTACTCTTAATTAGAAGATCGCATTTACAAAAATTGATTTACCATTCGTAAACCTTAATCTAATCTAGCCGAAATTTTTATTTATACCATTTTCAGAAAATAAATTAATAAAATAACCATCGTTTCTGGTCAATTCTAAATCTAACACTGCCGCAGAATGCCGGAGCGGATCCATATGGGGGGTACCGCAGAATGCCGAAGCGGACCCTCATATGGGTCCGCGGAATGCCGGAGCGGTCCCTGGGGCCGCTATATGCCGGAGCGGACCCTTTATTTTTTATTTTAGAAATACGAAATTGTAATTTGATAAGGGTTATTTATTTAGTTTCGAACGTGGATTAAATTGATTTTTGGTCGTATCGTATTTTAGATATGTCGTTCGTTTGAAATATTTTAGATATTTTAGATATGTGGTTTCTTTGAAATTCTTTTGTGTACTCTGAGATAATGAAATCAACAAAATAAATAAATAACAACAAAATAAAAAAAAAGAAACTAATCAACGAAATAAATAAGTATCTGACAAAACATTTACCAATACTACAAATAAGAATCTAACAAAACATCTAACAGTACAACAAATCAAAATCTAAGGCTCTGGACTAAACACCGTCCTCGCCTTCTTCTTCCTAAACCCCCAACCCCGACTGCAGAGTGGCGTCTTGTCAGTATCTGCGGAGGATGCTGAGTCGTCTGCCTGGACATCCGTAGACTGAACCGGCTCCTGGCGAACCTCCTTAATCTCGGATGTCTGCTGGACCCCAGGACCAAAAACTGTGGTCTGTCCAGACTCAGCCTGCGTGAATAAAAATGCCTGTCTGGCAATGGGGTCATCGTGGAGGGAAGGGTGAGGTACCTGCTGTGAGGACTGGCCAGGGAACGGCGGGATGGGGTCTGTCTGAACATACCCTGGCTGATAGGCAGGAGGTGCTCATCTCCAAAATATAAGCGCGCAGGTGTCGGTCAACAACCACCTGTTATAGATTTAAATTAGAACATTACTTACAAGAAAATAAATATAATACTATTTAAATTAAATCTTGTACAAGCAAATACCTGATCTGGTCGATCCGGAAAATCCTTAAATCTCGCCCGCAGCTTTGCCAAGCTGATGCAGCTGGGTGAGACCACGGTCTTCTCACCTCTCTTCTTCTCTTTCTGGAGATCCTCGTGCAAGATCCCCAACAGCTCCGAGCACAATGCCCGGAAGTCTCCGTACTCGACGCTCGTGACCGGCTCCCCGATAATAGTCATACCCCACAGGCAACTGACGTCCTGTAGGGTGACTGTCATCTCAGCATAGGGGAGATGAAAGTTGTGCGTCTCGAGACGCCATCGCTCAACAAGGCCAGAAGATAAACCCTCGTCAGCATTCTCCTCGGCCATCTGGGATATCTGGTACAATCCTATCGAGCGTAAAACCCCCCCGTACGCCGGCTGGTACCGTAGATGAGTGCGGTTGTGACGAACCGTAACCGCATCCAAACCCTGCATTTAATTAAATAATCAGATCAAGTTCATTCATCAAAAATTCAGGATGACAAATTTATAAATATGACAAATTTACTTACCCCAGTGGCAGCCTCTAATATTCGATGCTCCGCATTCGGGTACCACAAGAAGTCGCTGACCCTGTCGGTGCGACTCCGGATACCCGGAACATCCGCCAATGCTGTCTCGATGTACTGATACATCTCGTATGGCGTGGCTGTAGGGCCATGCTGTGTACCCCTACTGGAGGATGGTCTATCTCTACTGGATGTCATGCTGTATTGGATAATTTTTGGTCAAATATGAGAGTTTGGTAAAAGTCCGGTTTAAATTTGGGTACAATTCTAATTAAATTTGGGTGCAATCTAATTAAATTTGGGTACAATTCTAATTAAATTTGGGTGCAATCTAATTAAATTTGGGTACAATTCTAATTAAATTTGGGTGCAATCTAATTAAATTTGGGTGCAATCTAATTAAATTTGGGTGCAATCTAATTAAATTTGGGTGCAATCTAATTAAATTTGGGTGCAATCTAATTAAATTTGGGTGCAATCTAATTAAATTTGGGTACAATTCTAATTAAATTTAGGTACAATTCTAATTAAATTTGGGTACAATTCTAATTAAATTTGGGTGCAATTCTAATTAAATTTGGGTACAATTCTAATTAAATTTGGGTGCAATTCTAATTCTAAATCCTAAATTAATATCTAACTCTAAACCCTAAACCCTAAATCCTAATCCTAAACCCTAAACCTAAACCTAATTACTACTCTACACTAAAAATTAAAACTAGAGAAGAAGAAGAAAACTTACCCGAGGTCGAAGGGATTGAAACTTCTTTGAAATGATATGAAAAATGAATCCAGCGGCTCCTTATATAGGCTCCTGTAGGGGACCGCTCCGGCATTCCGGGGACCCATATGAGGGTCCGCTCCGACATTCTGTGGTACCCCCCATATGGGTCCGCTCCGGCATTCTGCGACCATGCTAGATTTAGAATTGTCAGCAAAACGGTGGCTATTTTATTGGGTCCGCCTAGCTCTCCCCCGTGAACAATCCCCCGTTTCATCCCCGTCAGTTGCATTAATTAAGGTAGTTAGTTAGTTAGAATTTATAACTGTCAGTGTATTTTAGGAATTTGCAGAAGTATTCATATGTAGCACAACTAGTATTCATCCAGTGATGTGAAGGTATTCACATTTGCAATAGAAACATATTTGGATATATTACAACAAGAAAGTAGGGGACAAACAACATGTGTGGGGGACCGCACAACTGTCAGAGCATTAATTAAGTGGGGGACCGCATAACCGTCAGTGCATTAATTAAGTGGGGGACTTCTAACTACCTTCAGCTCATTTTAGAATTTTGCAAAAAAAGTATTCATCTGTAACACAACTATCATTCATCCATCTATATAAATGTATTCATCTTTGCAATAGAAGCATATTTGGACACATCAATCACTCATCTTTTACACGTTTTTAGAGATGAGTTTTTTTTTCTCCGTTCAATCTAACTAATATTTCTGACGATCTGTGAGGAATTTTACAAATCTAAAACCACCACCGTCTTCTACACAATTTTCTCTTTCAAATGAGATCCATGATGACATACTTTCGAGTTGTCCGTTGCACAAATATTCACACCTTATCATGCAAGTATTCATCCCACATTAAGCAAGTATTCATCCTCATCGTGTAAGTGTATATAGTTAATGTACCAAGAGTATTGCACGTTTTTAGAGATGAGTTTTTTTTTCTCCGTTCAATCTAACCAATATTTCTGACGATCTGTGAGAAATTTTGCAAATCTAAAACCACCACCGTCTTCTACACAATTTTCTCTTTCAAATGAGATCCATGATGACATACTTTCGAGTTGTCCGTTGCACAAGTATTCACACCTCGTCATGCAAGTATTCATCCCGCATTAAGCAAGTATTCATCCTCATCGTGTAAGTGTAAATAGTTAATGTACCAAGAGTATTACAAACATATGTGCATACCAAACAAATAAAAAGTATTCATCCATAAGATATCAAGTATTCATACATATAAGTTAAAGTATTTATGCCTAAGATATTAAGTATTCATCCATAAACGTTGAAGTATTCATCTCTAAAACATTAAGTATTCATCTGTATGTACTTAGTACGCACTGTTCTAATTCACCATTAATGAAGCTTTGTTCTTTGCAAATAACTCGGATCTGACCCTGCGGAGGTGAATTGACCCGGCGGTCGACAGTGATGGATCTACTCCGGCGGAGGCGGAGGTGGGAGAGAGAGGAGGCGGAGGCGGGAGGTGGGAGACGGAGGTGAGAGACGGAGGTGGAGGTGGGAGAGGGAGGCCGAGAGGGAGAGGTGGGAGAGGCGGGCGGAGGCACAGAGGGAGAGGTGGAAGAGGCGGGCGGAGGTGGAGGCGGAGGTGGAGAGGGAGAGGTGGGAGAGGGAGGGAGAAAGAGGAAAGAAATAAATGGAGAAAATTGGGTAATTAATTTGTAGGGCCATTAGGTAGTTAGAATTTATAAAGTTAGTTAGTTGGGGGATGAAATGGGGGATGGATAGATGGGGGAAGATATAATTACCCTATTTTATTAATTGATTTTCTTAAAATGGTATAAATAAAAATTTCGGCTAATCTAGTATACAATTTAATATAATCAACTTGGTAATATTTTGCGAATTGCACGTTAGATTAACTACACATCAATATAGTTCAATTATTTCATTTAATTAAGTAACTTCAAATTTGTCTAGTTTTAAATTTAAATCTAAGTCTTGTAGAAATACAATTTTATTAAATACTAAATTTTAAATAGTCACATCATTAATTTGATTATTTAATCTTCACTCTGGTTAATTAATTAACTAAAGTTTTAATTAGTTGTAAATTTTAATTATTAGTCTAATTAATTAGATTCAAATTTACGGGTTATAACAAGTTGCTCCCTTCGGTTTCTATCAGTCACCTCAGCCTTAACTGTAGTACATACTGGTACACTTTTAGTACCTTATCATGTTCAGTGTTTTAACTGTAGTTGGTACGTACTGGTATGTATATTTTAGTACGTACCGACATAAAAAATAGGCTGCTCATTTGTGATAATGTTGGTACACTATAAAAATGCAGACTCAAAATACAAATAGAACATACCGGTACAATTTCAGTACATTTTTGTTATTTAATATATAGCTGATGTCTATTTACCAGTTGATGAAATGTCAAGTTACTAAATACAATTTGGTTCCTTGCTTGTAGGTGTTGCTTTATGCCGTGAAAAATACAAGGTAGGAACAACTGGCATGTGCTGATTCTCTTCTCCTCTAGTAGAAATGAAACTTACAGCATGTGAATAATAATAGCAGTAATTTATTTCTATAGAGTGTGTAATTCCATAAATATATATATATATATATTGTTAATATACTCTTGCCTGGTATGAGAAGGTTATGTAAAGAATTATGAATTCTTGTATCTGAAGTTTTAAGCATATAATTTTTTGGTTGATTATATCTATGTTTTGGTATGGATATTATTTTTCTTTTTTTTTTTGGTAAAAATTGGGAACAGCTGATAGTTGATGACTCAAATTATTATTGGCCTTATGGGTTGAGAATATTTGGTCGCTAAAAGCAGGTATCAGTGATCGGATTTTAAATATCAGTGACCAACAGTTGGTCATTGAAAAAGGTATCAACGACTGGATTTTAAACATCAGTGACCATAAATCAGACGCTGAAAGTCCCTATATGACGTCAGCAAACAATATCAGCGACCGGTGACATCATCACGTGAGTATCAGTGACTAGCTTTTTGCGACCGGCCATCTGCGACCAAATTTGGTCGCTGATACCCATCTGATACCGGCGCAATTATTATCAGTGACCGAACTGATACTCTTTTTTGCTGTAGTGATCAAACACCATGAGTAGGTTTCTCCGACACTTGTATTATATAAATAGTTATTTATTTTATCAATAAAGGATAGCTAGTGCAGTGGTAGATGGCAATGTTGAGAATCATAAATTTTCGAGTTCGAGTATCGCTTCTAGCAGGAGAATTATTTTTGGGAATTATCATCATGTCATTTGAAAATAAAAAAGTTTGCCAATGCTTGGTTCGAACCGGAGAACTTCCGTGTGTGTGCGCACGTAATAACCAACTACACCATCCAAACTTTGTGCATTTATTTGCAGGTTTAAACATTAAGAACATCATTTAAATTGCTTGAACTGCAGAATTTCTGAGAGTCCTATTCCTTTCAGGACCATCAGAAATTTGAGCGGTCTTGAAAAGAAATGCACCGCCAGAAAGAAATTCTGACGGTTTAGGCATTTTTAAAAAATATAAAAAAATTGTGAATATTTTGTAATTTTTTATTTAATGGTGGATATTAATAAAAAAAATTCGGAATTATCCGTAAGCAAATAAGATTGGTACGGCCTCCGAGATAAATTTTAAAAAGCAATGACATCATGAGAGTATTTGTTAAGCTAATGTTACGTGTCAGATTTATATCTTTTCGAGTATTTGACTTTTGATTATGTGTGTGTGTATGTATATATATATATAGAGGAGGGTTCCAATGCACCATTATTTGGTGCACCTAACGTGCACCCAAAACGATTATGGTGCATTTTCAAAGTTCAAATAGTCGATTTGAACCTTCCAACGTGTTCTTCATATTAAAATGTGCTTGGAGACCAAATTTTACATTTTTTGGAAATTTTTTACTATTTTTTCAGAATTTTTGAAAGTACTAAATTTGTTGAATTTTTTACTATTCATCAAATTATTGTTTAGTACTTTCAAAAATTCTGAAAAAATAGTAAAAAATTTCCAAAAAATGTAAAATTTGGTCTCCAAGCACATTTTAATATGAAGAACACGTTGGAAGGTTCGAATCGACTATTTGAACTTTGAAAATGCACCATAATCGTTTTGGGTGCACGTTAGGTGCACCAAATAATGGTGCATTGGAACCCTCCTCATATATATATATGCAGTTTGATAGGTGGTTGCGTTACATTACCATCAGCTCATGATAATAGAGATTGATATATAATTGATAGACTAAGAATCAACGAATTTAGTCTAAAACATTGACAATTTTATTTTATTTTTAAGTTATTTTTTTGTCATTTTTCATAAATAATAAAAAATAGTAAAATAATTTTAAAAATAGTAAAAATTAGTATTCTACCAGCTCATTATATAACTAATTTATTGAGTTATTTAGATCGAAATTTGAAATTTATACAATAGATTTTTAAAGCTGTAGTACGTAAGACATTATGCTATCCATAGCCTCTAAACCTCTTACTCTAATAGATTCATGCATTCAAAGACATTCAACCTTGTATATGCGCACATATATAGTTGACTTGCGATCTATTCAGAATTCAATTATTGAGGCAGAAAAATAATTAACTATCAAGATTAGTTGGCATTTCCCTGCAGCAGTGCAGCTTGATTGTTTGACCAAATTTAGGAAAGCATAAGGATTGTTCTATTGAATTAAAATTTGAAGAATCCTTGTAATTGAATTATGTGAATGAATGAATGTCTTTGAAAGTGATCAAGTGTTGAAGTTTTCTTAACAATATCCAATTAGATACAATTGCATGACTTTTAATTTCCGCTCCAAGTGGATATATATATTAATAGCATTGCCACTGTTTGACACACACACACATATATATATACAGAGATAGGCTATCATGCTTTGAAAAGTAAAGATGGTGTTTTATTTCTCTCTCGTATCTCTATTTTAGAAGTTCAAATAGTTGATTCGAACATTCCAACATGATTTTCATATTAAAATGTGCTTGAAGACCAAATTTTTATTTTTTTATTTTTACTATTTGTTTAGAATTTTTGAAAATCACAACTGTTCATTAAATAAAATAATATAAAACAAATTCAGAAAAAACAATGTTTTTCAAAAATTCTAAAAAAATAGTAAATAATTTAAAAAAAATGTAAAATTTGATCTCCAAGTACATTTCAATATGAAGATCATGTTGAAAAGTTCAGATTAACTATTTGAACTTTGGAAATAAAGATATGAACGGCAAGTAAAACACCCTCTTTACTTCCCAAAGCACCGTAGCATCACTCTCTCTCTCTCTCTCTATATATAGAGAGTATGGCTAATTTGCTGCTGGCAGCATTTCGGCCAAGTGCTGCCAGCAGCAAATCTGCCATTTTGATGTTCAAATAACCGATCCGAACCGTTCAACATGTTCTAAATATTGAAATGTGCTTGGAGACCAAATTTTATATTTTTTGAAATTTTTTTGCTATTTTTTAAGCCACTTTGAAAATTCCAGATCCGGGTGAACAGTAAAAAGACCATATGATCTGGAATTTTCAAAGTGGCTTAATAAATAGTAAACAAATTCCAAAAAATATAAAATTTGATCTCCAAGCACATTTCAATTGAACTATATTAAATTATTAATTGAACTGGATAAGTTCAATTGAACTATATCCTGGATAAGTTCAATTGAACTATATTAAATTATTAATTGTTGCTGAGGTGAATACGTGTGTGTATGTATATATATAACGGGCATTATAATCATGGTCTGCAAACTCGGTCGGTCAAATATATATATATGTACAATAATTGCATTATTTTAATCAGTTTATGAAAATAGATTGCGTGGCGTGGCGTTCCCTGGTTATATATATATACCAACTAGCTAGCCTCTAGGTTGTTGCTCAGGAAGATTAGATTGAAATCTCTAGCTCTGAAACAAAACAATAAATAAATTTAATTAAGCAGCTGGTGCAATTAAGTAGCTAGCTAGATCATAGCTAGTAAGAGCGCAATTATATTAATTAATGGTGGAATTAGCAAACAGCACAAGATGCGAAACAGCGATGAAGACGACATCGGAGGGAGCGTGGCAGGGAGACAACCCACTTGATTTCGCATTGCCATTGCTCATACTTCAGATTTCCCTCGTTGTTGTTGTCACTCGCTCGCTGGCCTTTCTTCTCAAGCCCCTGCGCCAACCTCGTGTCATTGCAGAGATCATTGTACGTTTAATTAATTAATTACCTATTTAATTAATTTCTAGCTTGGAGGGAGTATATATATGCCGTAATTAATTATATATATATATATGTTGTTATTGATTGATTGACAAATTAAGGAATTAAAGGAATTAAAGGAATTAAATGCTAGCTAGCTATTACCAAATTAATTAATTAATTTAATACATGCAGGGTGGGATCCTGCTGGGGACATCGGCACTAGGCCGAAGCAGCGCCTTCCTCAACTCTGTATTCCCAAATCAGAGCTTGACCGTGCTAGACACTGTTGCCAACATCGGCCTCATCTTCTTCCTCTTCCTTGTGGGCCTCGAGCTCGACCTACGTGCCATTCGCCGCACCGGCAAGAAAGCCCTTGCAATCGCCATTGCCGGCATTTCCCTTCCTTTTCTTCTTGGCATCGGCACCTCTGTTGTTCTCCGTGCAACCATTATCAAAGGAGCACGCCAAGGCCCTCTCCTTGTTTTCATCGGTGTCGCGCTCTCCATCACCGCCTTTCCTGTCCTCGCTCGCATCTTAGCCGAGCTTAAACTGCTCACAACTGATATCGGTCGATTAGCTATGTCGGCGGCTGCAGTCAATGACGTGATTGCCTGGATCTTACTAGCTCTTGCCATTGCACTGTCAGGCTCGGGTTCTCCACTTGTCTCACTTTGGGTCCTATTCTCAGCTGCCGGCTTTATTATCTTTCTAGTAATTGCAGTTCACCCTATCCTTGCCTGGATGGTACGAATGTCTCCGGAGGGGGGTCCTGTCAGGGAGGTCTATATATGTGCCACACTCATCATAGTCCTTGCTGCTGGATTTGTCACTGACGCCATTGGCATTCATTCTCTGTTTGGTGCCTTTGTGGTGGGCATCATGGTGCCTAAAGATGGGCCTTTTGCAGGAGTTGTAAGTGATAAAGTGGAGGATCTTGTCTCCAGTCTCTTCCTCCCACTCTACTTTGTCTCCAGCGGCCTCAAGACCAATGTAGCCTCTATCAGTGGTGCCAGATCATGGGGTCTCCTCGTCCTTGTCATTGCAAATGCATGTGTGGGAAAGATATTTGGTACATTTGTTATTTCTGCCCTGGTACGGATACCAGCCCGAGAGGCCGTGACCCTAGGTTTCCTAATGAACACAAAGGGTTTAGTCGAACTTATTGTACTGAACATTGCCAAGGATCGAAAGGTGTTGAATGACGAGGCATTCGCTATATTAGTGCTGATGGCGCTCTTCACCACAGTCATCACTACTCCACTTGTCCTGGCTGTGTACAAGCCGGCCCGTCCTGTGGCTCCCTACAAGCACCGCACCATCAAGTCTGCAACTGAAACAGACAGCGAGTTTCGTGTCATGGCATGCTTCCAAACGAGCCGAAATATCCCGACATTGATCAACCTAATCGAGTCATCACAAGGCACCAAACGTCGTCGCTTAACAGTTTATGCAATGCACCTAGTTGAGTTGTCAGAGCGATCATCTGCAATTTTCATGGTCCAGAGGGCAAGGCGTAATGGGTTGCCTTTCTGGAATAGGCGTGGCAAGGCTGTTGCTGGTGGTGGAGAGATGATTGAAGTGGCTTTTGAGGCATACCAGCAGCTGAGCTCAGTGTCTGTACGCTCAATGATTGACATTTCCGACCTTAGCACAATTCATGACGACATCATCACCTCTGCACTTGACAAGCGAGTGGCCCTCGTTATTTTACCTTTCCACAAGATGCTCCAGTTTGACGGCTCATTTGAGTCAATTGGCCATGCATACCATCTGGTCAACCAGCGAGTCCTACACCACGCCCCTTGCTCAGTGGCAATCTTGGTTGACCGTGGATTTGGTGGGGCTGCTCAGGTTTCTGCCAAAAGCGTTGAGTACTCCATCTATGTGCTGTTTTTCGGAGGTCTTGATGACCGTGAGGCGCTTGCATATGCTTCCCGCATGGCCGAACACCCCGGCATCTCGTTAACAGTGACCCGCTTTATGGCTGCTAATTCTCTCAGTGTACCAGTGCCACTAGTCAGTGACAACATTACAGCAGATGAAATGGCAATTGAGGAATGCAAGGCCAAGGCAGAAGACGGTAACATTAAGTACGAGGAAAGGGTAGTGGAGGGTCATACTGAGGTGGCAGCAGCCTTAAGAGACATGGGGAAAGGCGCCAACTTGTTCATGGTAGGTCGGTCGCCACCAGTGCCAGAAGGCCCAGAACCACACGTACTGTTGGAAAAGCAAGACTGCCCTGAATTGGGTCCAGTGGGAGGTTACCTGGCCTCTGGAGAATTCACGGCAATGGCATCTACTGCATCTGTGCTAGTTGTCCAGTGCTATGATCCTGATAGGGATATATACTCGAAAAGGTACATTGTGAATCGAGATATTGAGGCTGAATTAGAGTGAGATAGCTAGACACCAACTCACAAGAGAATCAGCTAATTCAGTATTGTATATTTGTATGCATGCATGTGCATGTGCATGAAATATTATTTCT